>VZUA01001384.1:14710-31413 GCA_013401035.1 Horornis vulcanius | reverse complement strand
TTTTTTCCTCCACTGAGACTCAAAAGTGTCAGAGAGCTCCCATTTCATTTTGGTATAAAGAAAACCAGATTAATTTAAGCCACTTTCTTAACATGGATTAGACATTAAACTAAAAGAACTTGCATTTGTCTTTCCTTTGCCTTGAGGCCTGAGAAAAGTGCCTTGTATCTGCCTGCAAAAGATCATTTTAACTTTTTATAGTCTTCTGGTTGATGACTGGCCAATGATTTTATTGACTGTTAAATGGTCTGTATCTCACTGAGGCTTGGAAAATAGTCCTACCAAGAAAGCCATGGATAGTCACTTGACTTGGAGTCTGTAAGGGAGAGTTCCAGACAGATAAGTTTTTATCTTTCTGTTAGGTGGGATTTGAAATATGTCTTGCTCATAGCTGATATCAGGTAACATGACTAAGAAACTTGATGAAATGGAGCTGGAATAGATTGTATCAGTAGAAAATGCCTAGAAAAGTAATGTGACAAATGCAAAGGAAACTTCACCTGTATTGTATCTTCATTAAATCTCTGTGTGTAACACTGTATGGAAAAAGACAACAGTAATAGGCTGTGACCTGAAGCCTTTGCCATAAAAACCTCCACAAGAACAACAAACCAACTGTTCTCTTGTTATGTGATCATTTTTCTTTTGTCAAGCCGAGATGCATTCTGTGTAGTTATCAGGAGGGGAAAAGGAAAACTGTCTCTTTAACCCCTTTTGATTATTTTTTCCTCTTTACCACCTTTCTAAGGGAAGACTTAGCTAAATATTCTTGGCAGAACCTCAAAAGATTTTTGGCATGCCAGGGGGAAAGACTTAAACAGTTAAGATAATGCTTTATGTACTTGCTGTAAGAGAGGCTTTTTGGGGGGAGATGCAGAAGCCTTGGACACGTTCTCTGCATGGCACAGACACTTGCTGGGTCCCCCTAAAGCAGAGTGCCTCAGTTCTTGGAGAAAACACCTGGGAGCACAAATGCATCCCAGTTTGCTTTGCCAGCTGTGCGTGCCCTGGAAGCTGGGAAGGTAGATGGAGCTATGGTGCCAGCAGATTGAACACTTGCCTTCTTTCTTTAGTGTAATTACATTTGCTTTTCAAATTAAAGTATTTCCTCCTGATTCACGGTATGACAGGTCCAAAACTGTGATGGAGTGCAGAGTTGAGGGCTGCATGCTGGAAGCCAGGTGTTTGGTTTGACCAGCAGCTGTCTGGTTTTCTTGTTTTGTTGCATATTGGGAATCAGAGGAAATGAGATTTATTTTGGAGTGCTGGTTATCTTTTTCTTTGTAGCACTAAGAAACTCTTTGATCTTAGAGGATAGATTTTCATAGGACTGTGGCCTTAGGCCAATATCCCTCAAACAACTGTCAGCCTTACAGCTACATATTCCTTCGTGCAAAGTCTTTTTTGTTGTGTAGGTGGCATTGTTAAGGTAGACGCTGACACCTTGTTTTGGTTTATTTCTAGAAAATTAATTTGTTGACAGTTGCCTCGAGTATGGCGTCAGTCGGTTCCGGAGCACTCAGTCAAAGCACTCTTAGCACTATTAGCAAAATCGTGTGAATCATGGAATATACCAGGGCAAAAGCAGCAACTTGCCCTTTTCAGCAGTCCATTAGCACTCTGGAGTGATTAACTCCAAAGGTTCCAGGGAATTGAGTCAGCAAGGAGTCAGGCCAGACCCTGAGTCACCCTTGTGCCCGCCGGCCGTGGGGCTCACCAGGAACCCGCTGCCCTTGCAAGAGTGGAGCTGGCCAGCTGGTGGAAGGCATCTTTCCCTTCCCTCCAGGCATTCCAAGGCTTTCTGTGACTCCCTGTGTGTGATTCCCTCTCACTGAGGCTGAGACAGGAGGCTGAGGAGCAGGTTCTAATCTCTTTGCTCTCTCGGGTCTACCTGAAAAGGGATCAGGGAGGAGGTGGAGCCAGGTTTTTCTCAAAGGTGCATATTCTAACATCCAGGGGCAATCAGCAGGGCGAGAGAAATTCAGATTAAGTAGAAGAGCTGTTCACAGCAAGGGTAGTTAAACACCAGAACAGTGTAAGGCTGTGGCACATCTGTCCTAGGGGTGAAAAACTCACCTCAGCCAACACCTTGAGTTAATCTGCTTTGAACAGGCACTGAGACTAGGTGACCCTCAGNATCACTGTGTATGGTGGTCCCAAATTTGTACCTAGGTAGCCTAGGGGACCTTCATGCCTGCAATTTTGCAGTGGTGATACTCTCTGAAAGGCCAGCGTGGCAAGGGAGCAGCACTGTATCTCTCTAGGAAGTTTATTGTTGCAATAACACAGATAAAAAGGATTAGGCAATGTATGGATTTTCTTAGGCTCTGTGAAACTAAGAAGAATGACTCTATATTTTTTCTGGTTACTTGTATCTCATGTGCCAGTATGTACTCCCAGGCTTTTTACTTGTGGATCCTTGATGCTGTTCCTTTTGAAAAAAAAATATTAGAACTACATTTAATAATTAAAAAATAACATACTGCTTTGACAGGGTTTTTTTTTCTTTTTTTTTTCTTTTTCTTTTTTTTTATACTTGGTTCCCTAGCAAGTAATTTTTAAAAGTACTGCTTAAGTAACCTAGAAATTTGCAAATATATTTGCTTGCTTGCAAGAAACACAACACTGTCATTGGTTTGTCCTCTTTCAGGGTAAGTTTTTTTGGCAGTTTTGCCACTCCCAAGTTTCCCCTTCACTTTTCTCTCAGGGACTTCATTCTTTTACGCCTGACACTTCTTGAAGTGAATATTGAGTTTTTGTTTTTCCTGTCATTAGGCTGGTCTACCTCAAGGAAAAGTTCAGACCCTTCCAGAGAGAGGATCAAAGAGGTCAATTATAAATGAAAGGTAGGGGAAGGAGGGATATTTTCCTGTCTTGCTTCATCATTTTCACTGATGGAGTCTGCAGGAGCAGAACAGTCTGGTGCTTGTAATATTTGGGGATGGCTCTGTGTTTTCTGAGCTCATTATGGAAAGGAGCCAGCGAGGGAGCTGGAGAAGTGTACAGCCTGCCCACATGTTTAGAATGGGCTGGGAAGCTGCTTCAGGTTCTGATTTCCCAATCACTGCCTGCAAAAAGGAGGAATGGGGGAGGAGGAGATCTCTCCTATTCATTTGTGAAGCTGGGGAGAAAAGAGAAAGGAATGAAGAATGGAAAATGAGAAACAGGAAGAATCTGCTTTCTTCCTGCTCCTCAGGGGACTGTTGCTAGATAGAGCATTTGGTGAAGAAAACTCCATGTTTGGGTTTTCAAATGCTTGAATTTCAACTGTGCCGTTGGCCTCTGAAGCTTATAAGTCAGTCCAAGAGAAACAATCTTCCTCTCCAAAGGAGTTTAGCTTGCATCATGTAGGCTCCTTTGCCTGTACAGTCATATGAAGTGATGTAATGAAAAAAAATGCAAGTGGTGTCTTCCAAATCTCTCTCTCCACCAACCTCAGGCCTGGACAGGAGAAACGAGGGACTTCTTATAGTCCATATTTGTCACTGTGGAGATGAGAGTAAAAAAATAAATAAAATTCAGCTTTATCTTGGTTTGTAAACGCTTGATAAATTCCACACCCCCCCTCCCCACCCCCCACAAACCAGAGAGGGAAGAAAAATGTTGATTTTGGAAAGTATGAGCTCTCTTCACAGGAGAGGTACTGATGTGCGGTCGGCTGCTTGGGATTTTTTTCTGGGGTTTTTGTGGGTCTTTCTCCCCCCCCCACCAGTACAAGGCAATTCATTGAGAAAACCTTAAAACAGTCTGTAGAACATGAATGCAGTGGCAGCTCTGCAGAACTCACCTACCAACTGCAGCCTATCCTTTGGGTCAGCACAGGAAAATGAAATGTTTTGCGTTTTCAGCACGGAGAGATTGTCCTACTTTTAAGAATTTCCATGTTCCTCCAGCAAATTTGTAATTATCATGAGTCAAGACTTTTGCATTTCTTACACAGTCTCATCATGGCCCCACGTAAGGGAATAATTCTGGGTGGCCTCTCATAAGCAGTGAGCAGGTTCTTCATGTTGTATAATTTACTGCTACTTACACTAAAATGTGCACGAGTGCTGTGGTGACCCAGAGGTGACTGTGCCATCACCCCATCCATGGCAGTAGTCAAAAGTCACTGCTTAATTAATTTTTACTATTTTAATCTGTTCAGAGTGGTAAGAAATCTGGAGCTTTAAATAGCATTGTAATGGAAGGTGAGCCATTCATTCACCATTCCCATCTTCTGCTTCTTGCTAGAATTTGGCCCAAGTGGGAACAGGGGAGGGACAGAAAGGGCAAGTTTCTGTCTGATCTCTCCACTGCCTTTCCTCACCCTTCAGGAGACCTCTTGTTTTCAAAACTTGAAAGCTTTGTCCTCCCCTGAGCTTTTGGTACCTGCCAGCATCAATAGACCTGAACACAATGGTTCTACCACCTCGAGATGTCACAGGGGAGCTGAGGGCTCAAGCAACTCAGGAGGGAATTTACAGTCTTGAGTAAGCCAGCAAAACTGTATGGGGTTTATTTTAGCTATCTTGTTTTGCAGTGAGTAGAAAAAAAAAAAGTGCAGCTTCATTTTTTTGATAGAATTTAAATTCTTGGGCATAGGCAATTCTGGCCAGAAGAGCAAATGAAGGCAAAGATCTGTATGGTTTTGAAGAAGCATAGGGTTTGGTTTTTTTTAAATATGCTGACACTAAGCATATGTTTTTAGCTAAATGTGCAGTGGTATGTGCAGTTAGTCTTTGAAACCCAGTACAAAGTAAAAGCTGGTTTGAACTCAACTCCAGGAGCTTTTTATGACTAAAAAATAAAAATAAAATAAAATAAATCTTATATGAGATATAAAAATGTTAATGTTTCTATAAAATGTATTTTTTCATGTTGACCAGGTCACTAGAGCTACTGTAAGCGGTAGGGCTGTTGCAGGAAGGTTTTGTATTTCAATATAAAGATCCTCTTTGTAATTAGTTATTTTGATATTTTGCAGCTTTCCTTCTTGGAACTCAGAATATGTAAATATTCAGCCTTTGAAACCTGTTTGCTAAGGGAAAAGGGAAAGAAAAAAATTAACTCTGTGAATGAAGGGGCAAAAGTCACTTGTCTGAGGGCTTTAAAAACAAATTGGTTTTGAGACCTGTCGTGTTTTTACAGTCCCTACAAACCCAGCTGATTGCTACTGTACCAGTTGGACTTCAAATGGTCATTCCTTCTGTCTTTCCCCTGACCTGAGCACAGATATCAACATCCTACATTAAATTAAACATCTGATCAAGCAGAAGCCTAAAGTGCAAATGTTCATCTTTGGAATGCTCTTTCTCACTTTTTCTTTCTTTCCTCCAAAATGGCATGAATGACATGAAAGCATCAATAGCTAGATATCAGTGCATGTCAAAAATATCCATCTGTAAGAACACAAAAAGCTCAGGTTTACAAATTGTTGGGTTAAAGAATGAGTTCCCAGGAAAATAGACTGTTAGCAAAGCAATATTGGTCTTCAATGAAGAATACATTTAGAAATTCTGAGAGATGTTTAACCATCTTTTTTTCTTCATTAATGCAGTATGTGGTTACCCAAACTTATGATTGAAGGGTTGCTTTGTTCTTTCTGTTAGAGACTAATGTTTCGACTGAATCAGGTAAATGGAACTTGTCTTACATAACTAAAAAAAAAAAAAAAATCTGAACCTAAAATGATTTTTGATTATACTTTAACGAGGCACAGTTTCTGAGCTTGTTCACACTGGATGATTTCACTTGCTGCATCGTTTAAATATTCATGGAACTTGAAACAGAAATGAAGGCAGGTCTCACTTTTCTGACTGTATACCTCATAAAACTCCACTGAAAAACATTGTAAAAGGTTTTATTGAGCTTTCAGAAATAAGGAGAAGGCTAAAATTACGGTAGCCTCTATGAGCTTAACAAGCCTACATCCCATTATCCCCTTCATGTTCACCTCCTGCCCTAAACCTTTAAAGTTATGTACATCTCCCACATGTCTCTGCATATTTCTTTTTCCTATAGTTTCCTTGATCCACTCATTGCAGAGAACAAACTTGTGCTGGAAGTAAATCTCTGCTCTTCACTGAGGGCAGCAGCGTTTTCTCAGATCACATTTTTGAGGATGCCAGAATATGTTTAGAGAATGAGTCAGGAGATTGCAGAAGGAAAAAATTCAGGGTTAAGATAGGTGAATGATGCTCTAGAGTGATGACTTTTTGTGCAGTACTAGGCAATTTGTTTAAAATCCAGATTCTTATGAGTTCCAGCTTCTATAACGGCTTGACCCCTTATCTTATTTACTGAATTCTTCCAGAGATCAATGGGTACTCTTTTGAATATGGAAAGAATTATATAATAAGGAAAATTCTCAGAAATAGGCCTTGGACTTCTCATACTGTACCTTTCAAATTAGTAGACAGATTTGACCTGACACTCTTTGTCTTAAGTCTCTCTTCCTTAAGGAAGTTTTATTCAGATAAATATTTCTGAAGCTTTCAGATACTGTGGTGAAGAATGTTAAAAGCTCCCAGAAAATAAAGGAAGAGACAGGAGAATTTCCATAGCTTGGAGTTAAATTTTAGTGCTATATGTACTAAAGAAAATGCAGCTGCTCATTCAAAAGCATTTGTAGGCAGCACCTATTCTGTTTGCCAAATCAGAGTATTTCACCCTGCAGTGAAATACCTTATGGCCACTTCATTAATCTCCATGCTGTGCGATAGAAGAAAGAGTGAAGTAAAATTGGAATTTTGTGTTTAAAAATGGGGGTCTTTATCTGCAGCCTTTTTTTTTTTCTTTGTTCATTATTCAGATGAATCAGTAATTCAGAGAGATCAAGTTTCTGGCTGCCTCTGGCCACAGGAGGTCCATGTGTCTCAGCCCAAGGTTTGAAATGTGCCAGTGGCACATTTCTCCCAGCTCTCACTGCTCTTGACTTGTCTTACAAGTGTTTTCCCTGGCTCGTATCTTTAATCTGTGGTCGTGGTGCCCAGTCAGTTCCCACTGTTAAGGAGTTCACTGCTGGAATGTTTTGTTGAAGATCCCAGTCTTTATGTCCCTACTCCACCCCGTTGTGCCACAGTGACTCCCTGTCTCCTTTGCTCCATTGGTTTCCACTGTGACTGATCCCAGCTCCTTGTCTCTTGGACAGGGGGGAACAGCTTCTGGAGTGAGGTTAGATTAGATACTGGGAAAAAGTTCTGTCCTGTGAGGCTGCTGAGAGAAGCTGTGGATGCCCCATCCCTGGGAGTGTCCAAGGCCAGGTTGGATGGGGCTCTGAGCAGCCTGAGGCAGTGGAAGGTGTCCCTGCCCAGGGCAGGGAGGTTGGAATGAGATGATCTTTAAGGTTCCTTCCTACCCATACCATTCTCTGGTCGCATGATTTTAGTTTTGCCAAGTCCCCCTAGGAATCCCTAACTGCCCAGTGCCCCTTTCATTGTTATTGCAGTTTTCTTGCCAGGATTGTCCCCTCCAGCTCCTCATGACCCTATCCCTTTGCAGCCCCTTGCAGTGGCTGTAGCGTGACTCTGGAGCTGAGCCACTCCAGCTTCTTTCCTGGCAGTGACTCTCAGCTTTCACAGCACAAGACAATGAGACTTTTTACCCCTCTGTCTCCTTATTTTACCTAGGAGATAAGGCTGTTTAGTCTCCTTCTCCAAAGTATTTAAAAATCTCAGTAAGAAGCCGTTCAGCGGTCTGCAAGCACAAAGCAGCAGGTTCCTTCCTTGAAATGAGATAAAAGAAAAGTGGAGTTGGTGATGGTACATTGAGACAAACGCTCAGGCAGTTTTCTGCCAAGGTGCAGGGTGCCTTTGCAGCTATTTTAGTGCTGGGCATCACTACAGAAACCTAGCAGTTCTTTTCTCTGAAGTTTCAGCCCCTGAGAACAAACAGCTCTGAGGCAGTCAATCCAGCCTCAGTTTGGTGTCTCCCTACATTTGTTTTCCTCAGTGGAAGGTGCAGCACCATGTGCTCCAAGCCCCGCAGAACCTGTGTGCCCTGCCATCTGCCTCTGCTGCCATCTGCTCCCCTGAGCTGGCTGCAGCCAGACACAGCACATGCCCTATCTGATAGCAACAGGAAGGTTATCTGTCCTAAACCAGAGAAGCATTTCTCTGGAGGAGCAGGGAAAGGTGGAGGTCTGCTGGTTTAGCATGCTTGTATTTGTGTTTGGCACTTGCAGCTTTTGTGTGACCTTCCTGCAATTTGGCTGCCTTGCAGCCGTGTGGAAAAGGCCTTGTAGGAGAGACAGCAGGTGCTGCATAGGCAAGGTGATTCTTGTTTTTCCTTATGGGCGTATCTTTTATTTTAAATTTAACAGCTCTTCTTGCTCCAGTGTGTTAGAGGATTCTTTTACACCCAGCTCTCTAACCTTGCTTGATGACATAGCAGTGATTCTTCAGAAGAATGGGAGGGTTTTGCTTCAATTTTGGGTTTTTTTAACTTCAGACCTGTAAGAGTTCATGCCCACATTTTACTCATGTCTTTATTTTTATCTTAATGAACTGAGAGATAATACATGAATAGGCAAGAGTGTGTGTCCACATTTTCTTAGGGTTATCATTACCTCATCACGTGTGCATCTACATATAAAGTATATTCTCCATCTGCACATTTGAAAACCCTTGAAGAATCTCTTCATAAAGAGTGCTGGGCAGTTTTTGTTGCAAGAGTTAAATATTTGAAGAGCAAAGTCCCATGCGTGGTTCTCATGGGCCTATTTTTAGTTTCTTGTATGGGAAGAATGGCAAAAAATAGACCAGGACCGTGACTTTGGATTTAGTGCACAGAATGTTTATAGGTTAGCTGACAGAAGTGTGTGTGCATGTCTGTGCCACAGGACTGCAGTGCTACACTTCCTGTACACTCATTAACAGGACTCCCAGCAGAGCTACTGTAGTTTCAGCACTCATAACACTAATTTTAACATGCTATAAAGAGCTCCATAGCTCTGAAGTGCTATTTTCAGCCTTGATTAGGGATTGCTGACCTGAAAGATCTGTATTTCTCCACTGAGAGGCTTGTTTGAATTCATAAATCTCTGGGTTTGCCCATCATGCTTTGGTCCTCCATCTCTCCCTTCCTTCAAAAGCTGTGGATGAGTGGGATGCACAGAGGTTTGCTGCACTTACGGAGAGGATGCATTTACAGCCTTCAAGTGCTGGTGCTACATCTTTTAGATGTGCATCATTTTGGACAAATTAAAATAGTTAAAAGCATCAGGATGGTCACTTCTTTGGTTATTGCTTTCACTTTCTTCTGTCCATGATGGTTCTTTAGGTGTTGTTTGGTACAGTGGGCTTAGTCTGGAAGGCTGGTATGTCAAAAGTGCAAAGTGCTGTTCTTCTCTGGCTGTGTGACTCCAAGACAAGGAGCTCTTAAAGCAGACTATATTTTGATGCATATTTTCAAATCATGACTTGACAGGAATCAGGTAAGAGAAAGGCATTTGATGTCTTTTCTCTTGAAAAAAAAAACAAACCCAAAGCTAAGACTAAAACATTTAAACTTTTAAAATTTTAGCAAAATAACTCATGTAGCTATTCAACTTTCCATGGAAATACCTGCCTCATATTTTCCGAGTCACTTTCCATTGCAGCTGTTTCCTAACTAAATAAAATGTCCTGCCTCGTGAATGACCTGCTAGCATTTAAGAAAGAAAAAGAACAAGGTGAGCATCTGATTGGGCAAGGCTTGTCTCATTTGAAACCTTTAAAAGGAGGGGGTAATACTGAAGTAAAAAGCATCCTATCCCCTGAGACACACAGAAAGGAAAACAAAAGCCCCAAGTTCCCCAAAGTGGAACAAGAATTGAAAATGTTTCAAGAATGTCCCCTTCTTGTTCTGTTTGACACTTACAGAATACCTGCACTTAAAAAAATCCTTGAAATATTGACATGACTGGAAATGAACAATTAAAAGCTCTGGCCTTTGTTGCTCATCACTTATTGGGCAATTCCATGGCAACTTTGCATGAATTTGTTGGCATGGCTCTGAGTTTGGTGTGCAAGACTGAATTGTTCAACGCTGTGTACTGGCCATTAAATGAGCAAAATATTCCGGTAGCAAAAAGGGCAAATTTTTACCTTGCCCTCATGTTTCCACCCATTCCTGTCATTCTCTGTTTATGTGAAAGGGAATGAGGAGGAAAGGCAAATATTTCCCTGCCTCCAGGATTGCAGGCAGTTGGAAGGGATGCTCTGCTCACTCCAGTCACAGGTCCAGATTTGGTCCTTTGTTTTTCAGATGTGACTGTAGTGGGAGTATACCTCTTCTTTATAGTAACACACAGATCTGAAAAGCTGTTTTCCTACAGCTAGGGGATACTGATTAAAAAACCAAACCAAAACCACTGTAGAGAGCCAGGTTAGGGTGATAAACTGGGAGGGTGGGGTAGCAGTTTTTCTGTTAAAAACTGACTTCATCAGGCAGCCAGTTCCATTTCGGCTTGGATGAAGGCTGCATTGCATGTGTGGCCTGTCTTTCAATTTGCATTTTATAAATGCACAAAACACTCCAAACAGGTTACAAAAACTGATGGCTGGCCTGTTAGAACTAGGGAGTTATTGCAAATAATGAGGCGTGGAACAAGAGCAGAGGGAATAAAGTCTTTCAGCAGTCTCCATCTAAGTATGTGTATTTAATTTCCCCTGTTCTCCTGAGTGTAAAAACAGCAGGAAGGTCCCAGAGCACCTCGGAGCAGAAGAGCAAGTTGGAAGAGCCAAGCTTTCAGCGAGGAGATAAAATCACAGAGCTCCAAGTCTGAAGTTTCCCCTCGCCCCCCTCCCCTCTCCTCCCCCAGCCTACATTTCTTGGCTCCCCTCAGCTCCGAGGCTGTTGGGGTTGTGACGTAAATGACTCCCAGCGAGTGACCCCCGTGGCAAACCTGTAAAACATTATACAGCATGAATAAGAAGCCTCTTATTAGGCCTGCAGCTGGCGAGATGCAGACATATGGCAGCAAGGATGTTTTGGAAGAAAGGCACGGCTTGACAAAGAACCCAGTCTCCCGATAAAGGTTTATACTGGCGCTTTCCTGTGTTTATAATACCATATGCCAGGGCCGTGGCCTCTTTTTTCATCATATTGTTGTTTAATTTTTTTTTTTTTTCTAAACCTAATCGGCCCTTAGGTTGAGGAGTCTGAAAAGCAAGAAACTTGATATCAATAGAAGTTTTTCCTTGGAGTTCTTTGATGGGAGGTATACTCTTGTAACTGCCTCGGCTCAAATCTGCTTCGTGTATAAAGTGAAGTAAGTTTGTCAGGACCAATTGTTCCTGTTATGAAAAGAAAGTTTTATTTTTAAAAACGTTCTCAAAATAGATTCAATATTGCCCACTTTGGTTGGTTGTTTTTTATTTTTCTCATCTAGATGCTCGATCTTGTTTGCTTGCTTGCTTTTTCACTGTTAGTTTAGTATTACAGGATAGTATAAGCATGGTTGTTTTCAAGGAGGGTTGCTATTTGAGTGTGTTTTTAAAACCTCCTTCCCTCACAGCCTCACAATCTCAATAACACTCTTTTCTTAGGTCTAGGCATCTGGTCTCTGGTTTAGAAGCTGCACAGTCATGCTGTTTGTCTATCAGTTACATGATAACTGGTACTTTAAATAATAATCTGTGACCTTTTTGTCATCTCTCAGGCTGATTGATTGGTTAAAACCATATTTACAGTGGTAGCCAGAGAGGTTTTTGTTCAACTGTAACTGCTGGTTTTTGTTATTTACAGGACAGTAGCTCATAGGATTTCCCCTTGGGTATCTGGCCCCATTGTTCCAGAAGCAGCATAAAACCAGGACAGAACTAAACTTTCTTCTGCCCCAGAGAGTTTTCAGTCAAAGTGAGTTTTGGCTGGAGGAAAGTTCTACCTTGAACTGATTCAATACCACCTGGTCCCCCTGTGTTATGCCAAGTATAAGAATTTCCCTCACTTTGGGAAATTAATATTTTAAAATGCAGTAAGCTGTTTTTCTGGCTTTTTTGCAGCTGCATTCAGTGACAAAGAAACTCTTTGGCTGCTGAATTGAGGTGTTGGAGCTGTACTGACTGTGTCCTCTTAGGGCAAAAAAACCTCTCCAGGAGTAGACAGTTACCCACTTTTTAGCAGTCAGGAGTTTGTTGGGCAATGGACTTTGTGAGGTGAAAACTGCAAAGAAATGGTTATAACATAGGAGAGATGCTAATGAAATTAAAATACAGCATGCTAAAAAGAAGTCTGGGTTCCTATTCTTCACTTTTTTCTTGACTACTCAAGATGCAAATTAACCTTGTTTCGTACCTCTTCCTTATCTTGGGAGCTTTCTTATGCTTTTGGCCAGAACCTGACAAAAATCATGAATTAACTCTACCCTGGTACAGCTCATCCCATGGGCCTTTTCTCTAAGTGAAGTTACTGCTTCCTGTTTTTCCCACAGGGACTTGGGAACAATTAGAGGAGATTGGTAAAGAAGATTGGAGCAGCTAAACTGGCCAACTCATCACTGCCTCATGCTTGTTCGCTAGATTTAGGGGGGATGGAATGTGCATCCCTTTGTAGAAGTGTGGCCTTAAAAAAAAAACCCCAAAACAATCAAATAAACAGCAAACACTTGTCTGCTCAATGAGCAGTCAGATGTATCAACTAGACAAAAGGCTGAGTTGTATGTCCTGTCCTGCCAAAGTGAGATTCCTCCCTGTAGTGGTTTCACATTCGCCAGTTCATGTTTGTCAAAATTAGTGTAGTGGTTTGAGTATGTTTGTTTGCCTGTTATGGAATCCTGGACATTTGACTCTTCCACACACAGCAAAACAAAAACAGCAATCTGCTTGCCACGTCCTTAGCACATTCCTGGTTTGGGTTCGTTGTTTGGTTACCTGGTGGTTGTATGAACTTGGAGGATATTCCTTCTTCTCTCTCTGCCTCCCATTCAGTAACAGGATTACAGCAAGTTGTTGGCCTAGATGTAGCTTGCTGAGCTCCCTGGGTTGTAGATCAGACTGTGCCCTCATTCTGTCTCTGCTCTCTGACGTCTACATCCTGTTAGATCCCCCAGGTCCTTACAGCTTGGCACTTGGGAAGTGTTTCTTTGCTGCTCTGCCCCCAGGGACAGGCTTTGCTGGGCACGAGCAGTGGAGCTGGGCTGGCTCCTGTGCCCCAGGATGTCTGCACTGCTCTGGGGTGATCACTCCTGAAAGCAGGGAGGGGAAGGACACCAGTGTTGTGAGTTTTCCTAGTGATGCCTTGGGAAGGCTGACCTGGAACAGGGACTGGACAGAGCTGAGAATAAAGCAGGGATTTATTGAAAGGCCTCCAGGATTCACCTTGGGCAGGACAGGGCCTGACCAGGGCTACACCCAAGGTGGACCAAGAATGGCCATAAAATAGCTAACCAGTCACAAAATCTTATGTTTTTATAAGTTTGGGTCCATTTTCATATTGGGGTTGAATTGTCCAATTCCAGCTCCAGGCTGTCAGGTCCCATCCTTGTTCCTCCCTCCAGCCACCCTTGTTTGTGCTGTTGGGCTGAAAGTTGTCCTTGGTCTTCAGCAGGAAAAAGATTTGTTTTGTGTCCCTGCTCTGTGCAGAGCTCAGTGACCCTGGCTGTGAGCTCAGAGCTGCACCCTGGGCAGCACAGAATGTGAAAAACATGAAAGCTGAAACTTAAGGCATCATTTCCCCCCTTTAGAGGGTCACTAGAGCACAGCACTTGCAGGACAAGCTCCGGCTGGGTATCAGGCTGCCTATGAGCTGCTGTCAGCTCCTGCTCCTCAGCCTCTCCTGGCTCCTTCTCCCTACCCTTCTCCCAGGTGTGCAGCTTCTGCATCCTGACCTTAGAAAGACTGACCAGCTGGTAAGCTCTGAAAATTTGGCCACTCATTGTAAGTCAAGAGCTGCCCAACAACCAGATTCACAGCCCAGTGACCAGTCCTTCCAGGAAGGACTCTGGAAGCAGTTCAGGAAATGCAGCCTGAATATCTTGAGAAGCTCTGTGAGTGAAATTTGACAAGAAAAGCTCATTTCAGTTAGTAAACCCTTTACAACTGGAAACAATTGCAGGGGGGAGTTTCCCCTGGGTTTGGGGGCTTTTTTTCTTTCAGATTTTAATTTCAACGCTCTGTAGTAAAACAAAACTGAAATGCTGTTGTCCTAGACATTGAAATATTGAAAAAGGATGTTCTGATGTCTCATAAATATCCTTTTTGTCCCTTCAAGTGCTTGTATCAAAACTAAAATCTTTAGCTGATTGAATTAGTGAAGCATTTGAGTTTCTCCAAAGCCCAGGTTTATTTCTTCCAGTCAAGTCAACTGGTTGTGTTATTTGCTTATATGCAGGTGGTCTTTGTGTTCTGGAGACAAGGAATTAATCTGTACCTCTACAAGATACTTCATATTGGTCACAAATCAGTTTTTTTAAATAAATAAGCAGAAGGCTATTTAATTTTAGAAAAAATCTTATGTATTAGGATGTGAGGATATTAAATCTGTGGTATCCAAAGTGCATTTTTAACTCATGCTCTTCAAACAAAGACTTGGTATATATTTGTGCTGTAAGACAGTAGGAATTTTTGTGCTATTCTGTACTGTTGGAATAGCAGATACTTAGGCAGTGGATAAGCTACTGGGTAAATTTTCACATGCTTTCTGACCTTCCTGATGCTGGCATTGCCTAGTCTTCTCAAGTAGAACTGAGATAATTTGGCCCTTGAGATAAAGAAAGAGAGATAAAGTTATTTTTAGCATTAGCTTGCTTTAGTTCTGGCATTTTGTTCTGTCCTGCCCATCCTCCTGAGTGGAAGTATGAAGGTTGTTTATTATTTTTTACCATATCTTCTCTTCTGATAAATGATACCAGGCAGAGCTGAGGCTTATCCCTCGGCAGGTTTCCCACCATTGCTGGGGCAGCAGATCACAGCTCAGCCATGAATACTCAATTTTCAGTCCTTGTATTTATTTTTTTCTCCTCTTTGCAGTCCTGGTAGTTAAAAGCCTTCTTTCTCTCTTAGAGGAAATGTAGTCTGTCTGTCTTTTTTTCCTCTCTCTCTCTCCCTCTCTCTCTACCTTTTGATAATTTTGAAGTTTTTTTTTCTATGATTCAGATTCCAGGAAATCAAATTTCCAAGCAAACTTGAAATGCTGTAATTTTTACAGCAGCAGAAAATAACCAGCTGTTGTCTTCTGTAAGTTACAGTACAAGTATTTATTTAGTGCTGTTGTCTTTAGAGATTCCAAATGTTTTGAGCTTATCAGTAGTTATCAGTGTTGGCAGTACCTGTATTTCCATACACTTTTTTCTCCATCCTCTGTATTTAATATTGTGGAAAATGTTGGAAGCATTATGCATTTGGAAGCTGGATGCCACTTTTCAGTCACAGGGCCAACAAAATATGGCATTACAAGCAGTTGGGAACCCTTTTCCCTGTCTTTGATCATATCTTCCTCAATGTCACACTCCAGACTGCCACTGAGAAGTCTCCCCTGGGGATATTCACCTTTGGGTGGCTTCTTGGTGAGAACTGAGCCCATAAGCAGCTCCCTGATCCCCCTCCAAATTCCTGATTTTCTCTTAAAGCACTGCAGGTGTTTTACCATGATCTGTCTTTCCCTGAAAACAAATGAAAATGTTGGTTCCAGGACCACACTGTGTGTGCTGGGAGGAACAGGGTGCATGTGTGGCAAGACAAGAGTAAGGTTAGGAAAACTATTTAGGTTATATACATTTTTATTTATGTTCTATATTTAGGTATGAGAAGGGAAGTTATTTTTTTCATCTTCTGGTGTTCTCCCAAGCTCATAAAGCATCTGTTTCTCAGCCTCTGTCACCCTTCCCTGAACCAAAGTTGTTGGTGGCCCTGGTTCTCCTTCAAGGAGTCTTTGTGCTAATAAAGGGACCCATTGAGAGGGCCCAAGGCACACAGGCACTCAACATTCAGAATGCAACTCCTTATCTCTTGGCAGCATGCTTGTAGAAGATGGGTCTTTAGACTGATAAAGCAGGTAAACTGCAATTATCTATGATTTCTCTTCCTGAAAAAAAAAAATTGCATGGAAAAAATTGGAAGTGGAAGAGAAAATGGAGCTCTTGTCGTGAACACTTTTATGTCAGAGGTACCTCAGTAAATCAGAGGGGTTTGTGAGAATGCTCTCTCTGCTGGCATTTTGGCTCTTTACCTCTTCCTGTTGCTGTTCATCTCTGCATCCATGGGCAGAGCTGGAGTGGACTCGGTGTCTTGGAAGCTTGGGGAAGGTTCAGCCCAGGTCTGGGGCACAACTGTAAAGTTTTTCACTTTACTCAAGTTATCTTCTCTAGATGAAGTCCTTCTAACTGAGGAAAGGGGCTCGCAAGATGCCTAAGTTCAGCCCAGATACAGGGGATGAATGTTATTTTTTATCCTTTGAGTTTTTCTATCTTTCCTGTTTCACTTTCTTAAAATGTGCTTTCTTAAAAAGGAAGGTTGTTGGTATGTGAAGCCTGTCCTCCTTCTGATATTTAGAGGGCCATAGAGTTCGTTTTCAGAAAGAGTGATAAGATCTCCTGGCAGCCAAAAATAAGAATAATTCTGTTCCCTGGTGTATACCCTTGACTCCCCCCCAGAAAAGAACTTGGGCATAAATAGTTGATCAAAACAAAACCTGTGTTCTGATCCTGTGAACTGAAGATATTTAGTTTCTATTCCCAGTTTTGCAGTACTGTGCTGGGTAAATGTCTCAATTCTCCATCTGTGAATTGGAGGTAATTTTTTTTT
>VZUA01001380.1:7630-23074 GCA_013401035.1 Horornis vulcanius | reverse complement strand
TCCTGTGAGCCTCCTGGGTCCGAGCTACTGCGGACCCCTCCACCAGCCGGATTAGGCCAGAGGTATTAAGAGGATGTGGTCACTGGAGAAAGAGGCTCATAAATTAAAGAGAAGCCTCAGGAAAAAACACCTAAACATTCCTTCTCCCTGTGACCACTGTCAGACTAACTGTACATGTCATGCCATTTATTTCACATTGCAGTAAGTATAAATCTACTAAAAATATATAATTTGAAGGATCTTCAAAACTACAGAAATTCCACCAAGATACTAACATCAGCATATTTTGAAATCTAGTTATATTTCCTTGCACATTGTACCATTTGTACTTGGCTGTGGTTTAATCCCAGTAGGCACACTGCTTGAATTAGTAACAGTTCGTTTGAAAGAACTTCATTCTTCTAGCTAATTCTTTTCATCAAGAATTACAAAACAAAGAATATCTTCTCAGCATAAGGGACTTGAAATATAATAATGAAGTTGACTCAGTCTCATAGATCTCTGAAGGCAGAGCACTGTCAGTGGTGTAACAATTATTCTCATCTCCATTTAGACAGCAGAAGTATGAGGCTCACAGGACTCAAGCTCCCACTGCCGCTTTCTTATTCTTCATGTCAACATTGGCATTAAACTCAGGGTCTGGCCTGAGGGACTGTTTTTACATCTTGTTTGAAAATAGATTTAAGCAAAATACTGAAATCTTTAGAGAGATCAGAAGCAAACCAATTACTTGGTGGGAAGCATCTCTTGAACCTACATATCTGATCCATTTCTGTGGCTAGCTATTTTGGAATGTTTTCCCAACATAAATACAAAACAGATTCAAACTCTAGCAAGGAAGTTACACAAGAAACAGCCAAAACACTGCATCACCTCTCCCTCCCAAAAAAGATCCCAGCAACAAGCAACCCTGAAATTCATAATGCAACTAACTGATTAATTTCTTACAAAGGTTTTGTTAAGGAGCCATGACCTTCCTTTCATTTCACGGGAAAGGAGTCCTTACCCTCTTCTTCTGGAGACTTGCCATCTTAAACATACGGTTTCAGCATGGAAGATAACAATGAGAATGGGACAACAGGACCTCCATTCCCTTCACACAAACTTTTATTGCAGAATGGAAAATACACCTGCTATTTCTTGCACTTGAATGTCCTCTATGGGACAGTACATCTATAACCAGGAGCTGCCAAACCCCTTTCCTTTTCTTCCTTTGTCAGATTCTTTAAAAAAAAGTATTATTTAGCATTACCTGGATTAGGCTAATGAACACTGCACTGATGCAAGTCAAATAAAAAACATCTATTATGTACTAAGAATTCCTTTAAAAAAAATAAAAAGAAGAGTTATCAAAAAGGCTGAAGTAGAGGCCTTGACAAGTTTAGATACTGGAGACTGTAGGGAACTATCTGACCTCTTCCTTCCTTCCTTGCTCTCCAGAAAGCGTTAGCTACATTTTAGCTAGGATTCTGTCTTATTGTAAGAATTGTACTATTGAAGAATGGAAGTGTGCAAAACAGTGTGACTAATTAACAAATATTTCCTAGCAGTGGCTACTGGGAAGTGACACACTTCCTGCACTTTGTTAAGATATTCTTTCTTATGTGAAAACGAACTGAGCTGCAGTTTACAGTTACTGGGCAGTTCTGACTCTTAGCTGGTGCAGACACTCCAAAAAAGGGCTTATTAAGGGGCTAGCAGCACTGATGAGAAGAAATCTATGTTAAAAAGGGCAGACAAGGATCTGCATTCAAATACTTAGAGTAAAGCTAAATTGAGCTGACAGTAAGACAGTTTATAGAGTAGTTCCAGTCCTAAACATCAACTGCTCTGAAAAAAGGTTCTGAAGAAATCTTTTCAAAGTTTTATTTCAAAGTCCATGGATGTGACTTCTCAGATTTTTATCTCATTATGGAAATCCATTAGTCAGTGTCTGTTGCATCCCTGTGACTTTGAGAGTCCCGCTCTTACTCCTTGTTTGAGTTGAAGTGATGAGCTAGTTGAGCAAGGACAGCCACCATCACTGACAGACTGATTTTCCTCCAATACTTTTGTAAAACTGGGAACTGTGGGTTAACAGGTTGCCCCTTCCATGCATCACTTGGATCTTCTCTAAAGCATTGGCAACAGCCAACTGCTCAGGTCACTGTTAGCATCACATTGCCTCTGCAGGAGGGTGCACAGTACAGCTTTGTAATACATATTAAGCATAAAATTGCCTAGTCAAAACCAGCAACATTTTACATCACCTTTGCTTTCCCTGACAGAGGCCACCGATCTCAACTCCCCCAGAGCACCTCCGCTTGCAGCGCAACAGAAATTTGGGATCACACAGAACATTGCAAAAGGCACTCCATCATTCTCAGACAATTAACTGCATAAGTACCAGTGGGAATCAAAAGAATCCATAACTCACTTGAATCACACTAATTTGTCACTGCAACCTCCGTGCTTTTCAGCTACCAGCCTTGTTCTTGTAACTACAGCTCTACTTAATTGATTACTACTGTGGAAAAAGAGTTAGTGAACAGAACAGGCCCTTTGACTGCCCTTTCTCACAGGATGACTGACTAACCACTCACCTTAGACATTCACTTGTGCAAGTTTTGAAGGTTAAAATTACCTACCTAGTAAATTACATACTCTAAAGGATACTAAGAACATTTGTGTCAATTAATCAGGTTCTTGCTACCGTAACTAAAGCACACACCTACTTGAAAACAGGGCCTCCTCACACAATTGCTAGCCTAAATCAGGTGCTAGAGGAAAGAAAATATCCTTTAGGAATCCTGCAGTCACAGAAACAATAAGTAAGCAAAGAACAAGTTGCAAAAAAAGTACTACCTAAAGTTCCCATGTAAGTTAAATATCAAGAGTTAAAAAAAGATCAGCATTCAAAATGGTTTAAAAAAAGGTAGCATGCAGTCTGCACATAGAGAATCAGGTCTCTTCTCAGTCACCAAAATTAACTTAAACTTTGCAATGAAGATTTTATTTCAGAGTTACTGGGTTTTTGTTTGCTTGTTTTGTTGTTATCTCTTTTTAATAGATATATTTTAAAAAGCTCACAATAGCTCCCTATTGAGAGGAAAATAACTTGTCCTCTCAACCGCAATGTTTTAACAAGCAACCCCATAACATGAAAATTTGGTCTGCTATTGGGGTCATTCTGGCTAAGTTGAAACCAGCCAGCAGCAATGTTAGTCCTCCTTAATACTGGTATTAAATTGCCAGAATAACAGGATATCAGCCATAAAAATTTCACTCATGAGATTGTTTGCACTGCTGGGCTGGGCTGTATCATGCAAAATTGTCTTCTCCCTGACTGGTACCAGTTTCCCTGAACGCTTACGGCCAGATGTGAGCAGAGAACCCTGACACTGAAAAACGGGGTGTGCTATGGTGCAAGGAAGATAGAAGGCCATGGCAAGAGCTAAACCAAACTGCTACACATGAGAAGCATGAAGAAGGCAACAGTTTCTGGAGCAGCCTTCAGATGCACTGGACGAGGTGAGGCGTCAATTCGCACTGCATGAAAATTATTTGCCCTACAAATGCTGCTGAATAGCACAGGGATAGGAAAGAAGGAGCAAAAGGCTGTGACAGGAGTTGTTTCTCATAGACAGGCAGCTAAATCAGGAGTTTAGAGTTTGTGAGGTTGGGCTTTGGAGTATCAGGCCTGTCCCTGAACAGGTATTTAGTCCTGCAGGAGTGGCTCATTCTTTAAGAACATAGCTATGCAAGGTGTTAGCTCACTTGCCCAATAGTTACAGCTACATACCCAGGAAGCAGCCAAATCCAGAGCCCCCGTGACCACTTAACCCAAGAAGATTCAAATGCACACCCTCTTGTTCACCAAAATTCACAATAATCTCTGAAGGGTTTGCTTGGTTCTCTCTTGACCCCTCTTAGGCCTGAACAACCAAGGATTAAATCTCACAGAATCATTATTAAAGTGATGTCACAACCTTGCAGGCAGAAACAGGNAAAAAAAAAAAAAAAAAATCAAGGTCTCTCCTAACTTCCCTCCTCATCCAAACAGACCTGCATTCCTGGCTATAGAGCAGTCCAGTTCTATTAGAGCAGAGGGAACAGGAGAGTAACCTGAGGGTATTAATTTTTAATCCAAGTCTCTAAACCTCCAGAGAAGTAATGTAATCACTATAAAGCAAGGTAAAATTAATGACATTTACACTAACATAGGTTATCCCAAAATTACAAAACAAGTTATGTGGGCAGGACCAGAATAGAAGGCTAAGAGCTTGCTACTTCTGCTTGTTTGACAGATTTCTGCCTAGGACTTAGATACATACCTTCTGCTTAAAGTGCTTCAAGTGCAATTACAGAGGGGTTTTGGACCTCACCCTTAATTTTTCATAACAGATGCTCTATTTTTAAAGGCTATTTTTAAATCACATTATCCATTCATTAGAGAAGAAAAGCATGGTGGCAGACCTTAACATCTATAAGTTAATGGTGTAGAAACCATTTCTAACCCCAGGGTTCTCAAAGACACTGATCTAGTTCTGGGGCTCTAGCTACATGGCTGAGATGATATACACTAACTGTAGTCCATCCAGCCTGTACAGAGCTAAATCTCTGTCAGTTTATCAGTCAGCCAGAATCAGACATTGGGCAGGAAACTTCATACAGAATTTACCAATATTGTTTAATGCTATGACCAAAAACATTTTGCAGTAAATCTAGAATATCGTTCTGCTAATTATTCCACAGACAAGTGTCCTCTCTCTTCTTTCCTTTGTTTTTATTTATACTCAGACATATTTAGAGAGAGATGAAATGCAAAGTCTCCCTGACTGGGATAGAGAAATAGAAAAAAAAATTATAGAAGATTTATACTGCAGAGAAAAAGGAACATAACAAGATATAAGGGAAAAAATGGGATCATAGCATGGTTTGGGTTGGAAGAGACCTTAAAGACCATCTAGATCCAAACCCCCTGCCATGGACAGGGACACCTTCCACTAGTCCAGATTACTCAGAGCCACACGCAGCCTGGCCTAGAACACTTTCAGGGATGGGGAGACCCCAGCCTCTCTGGGCAACAAATTGTTAAGTTGCCCATTAATTTGATGTCTAGGCACAGGATACTGAGAGGGCTTCAGGTAAAAAATAGTCTGTCATTATCATCCAGAAAAGGAGCTATAAAATAAAGAAGGGGACGAAGTATTCTTTTTCTCCTTCTCACATGTACATTACATCTCTTCCCTTTGCCCCTCTTGATGTAGTAAGCAGAGTCAAATTACATATAGAAAGGAAACCTTATAACATGAAGTAAGAATCTAGCACAGCCAGTTGCTGTACCCTGATGAATTGGAATGACTCCCTACCACAAGAATGAATCATGAATAAGTCTGCTGAAATCAGCTGTCACTCTCAAGTTATGCCCAAAGACAAAAAACTGGAGACTGCTGATACAGCAAATGCAACATCACTGGTTTGACACACGTGTTTTGGCATAAGTGCTTTGGAATTGGAAGATTAAACTACAGAGCTTTCTCAAATTGACTTCTGATCAACCTAATAAGCTGCCTTTAAATGCAACAGGTGATGGACTTCAAGCACCAGAAGGGTATCTACTACTTTTAGCAATTAGTCAGCCATCCCAGGTGAAAAGCACCTTCTGTGCAGAGAAAGAAATTCTTTATTATGGTTTAAAACAAGGCACTCTTGAACAAAGAGTGACTTCCAAAGGATAGGAACATCACTTTTAATGAAAGAAAAAAGAAAATTAAACTTTTTTTCCTACTGAGAGACTACAAATTACCTTTCTATTTCCTTGTAAATAATGTTTTCTTATTAGATTTTTGATTTAAGTCTGTTTCATCCCTTTCTCTCATGAGCACAGGAAACAATACAGGGTAGAAAAGAAGTAATTTCTTTAACTTTATCCAACAGCTTTCCTGGTTAAGCCTTTTTTTCTAGATGCAACTATCAAAGATTTTCTCTACTAAACCAAAGTAGTATTTTCACTTGGGAATATGGCAAGTATCTCCTGCAGAATAACAGGAGTTTACTCCAGAGAACATCAGCACGTGGTCTCTACTCAGCAGAAACAGAGCACTGCTGGAGTATTATCCAGTGTTCTAAAGCACTGGCTCTTAAGGGAAATGACAAATTCACTTTGCTGTCATCCATTTTTTGGGGCAAGGGAGTGTTATTAACTCTGGCCTTTGTTAGAATTGGAAAACAAGAACACAAAGACCTATTTCACTAAATTTTAAAAGTCTGACAGCGAAACTGCTCATATATTATTTTGGGATGCAAGAAATGCTGGAACGAAATTTGTTTAACAAGAGACAGGTCCAATGACAGCTTCAAGAAATTCAAAAATGTGCCTTACAACCAAAGTAGAGAACAGCTGCACACATAAGATAGAAGCAGACTAAGAAGATGCTTATTATTTCCTTACCTTGGACCTAGACATAAACACACTAAGGTATGGTGAGTGGTAGCAGTGTATAGGCATTTTGTCACACAGCAACAGTATTAGTAGTATTTTATAATTTAGTATACATGAATAACACACAACTGCAAATGAACAGAGACTTGCAGTATACTTGTCCAAATAGGGCACAGGAAAGCATATGCAAATAGTAAAATCTGCAAGATAAGAACAAAGAATGTAGAGTGGTCAGGAAAGATGTCAGATGAAACTAAAATAAGATCGCAGAACAAAGATGAGATCTGTCTGATGGAACCAGAATAATCCTGCAAAACAAGTAAGAAAGATACCTAGCAATATTATAATAAGCTTATTCCCTCAAATAAAATTATCTACATCATCTGAGATCACCCCCTTTTCTTCCAGGGAAGAAGCAAAGTAAACAATACATTAACAATTAAAAAAGAAAGATGATCATTTATAAAAATCACAAAGCCCCTCACTTTGATTGCAGCTTCTCTTGCCAAGGAACTCTCAAGCACCTTAGTGTGACTCCTGCAACTGAAACAAACCATCAAGAGGTGTAGTCATCAGTTCTAAATATAGGGTACCAGCTCCAGGGTATTGTATACTCCAGGTTTACTACCACTTACATATGTGACTGTTAAGAACTGTTTGGGAAAGAGATAATAACAACTAATGGTAATTAAGAATTAATGACTGGAAAGATGCATAATTGCTGTATAGAAGTTTAATAAAGTGCTTTGATTCATTAGGTTTTTAAACGATCCATCACTGAGAGCTTCAATCTGTGTGTAAACACACAAATGTTTTGGTGCAACACTTTGATCAGTTCTTTTAGCTAATAAAATCATGTTTCTTCTCACAACATCCTGTTAAGCATATGTTGTGAATGAGTGTGGGGGGACGCATCACCACAACATGTTCTAAGTCCCTTCCCCTTACACTTCCTCAAAAAGTTCAAAAATACTTGTCACTTAACAATCTCTCCCCAGAT
This sequence comes from Horornis vulcanius, assembly GCA_013401035.1. Lineage (NCBI taxonomy): Eukaryota > Metazoa > Chordata > Aves > Passeriformes > Scotocercidae > Horornis > Horornis vulcanius. The sequence continues at coordinate 15,650 of VZUA01001380.1, read as the reverse complement.
TTAAGTGCCCTTCATCCTAGCAATCATCTAAGCTGATCCTTCTGTTCACACAGGAAAGACACAACTAGCTACATTAAACTTTAGGGCCAGGTCCAATCCTGCAAGTCATTCCAGAGATCAGAGTGGATGATGCGACTAATTCACTGTTTTGAGAATAAAAGTGTTTACTATTTACGCAAAGGTCATTAACATCTCTCAGCTGAGATCTAAGCACCTTATTTAAACAACGAGAGTCCTCCCATTCGAGCAGACTCCAGGAGCTCTGTGCAGTGAGGCTCTGACAGTTACCCAGCTCTCACCCCGGACAGAGGCAGCAGCAGCGGGGATGTCCCAGCGCTCGGCTCCCCGGGCACGGGGCTCTCGAGAGCGCTCCTGAGGAAAGGCGCTGACAAGCGCCACTTCCTTGCGGCCTCAACAACCGGGGCCGGGCCGGCGAGACACCTGTGAGCGCTGCGCCGTCCTCAGGTGAACGGGCCCTGCCGGCCGACCGCGGCCAAACCCTGCGGAGCAGCCCGGCTGGCGAAGGCGGGCAGCCAGGGCTCCTCAGCGGCCAGCGGGCTCGCCCTCACGCTGTCCCAGCACTGGGGGAACGGGTGGCTTCTGCGCCCCTTTTTGACTCCGAGTCACTCCATTAACAAGACCCCCTCCACCTCCCACTCCTAGAGTCTATTCTAGGTCAGCCTCACCTCTCCTTCCGTCCCCTCCGCGGCTGCCCCTTCCTTCCCTCCGGCCAGAGACAGCGCCGGCTCCCCGGTCCCGGCGGGCGGCCACTGTCCCGCGCCTCCGCCCCGCTTGTCTGAGGGCAGGAGGCGGCGGCGCGGGGNGGGCGGGTCCCCCCATTCGCGCCCGCCCTCCCTCTCGTGTCGCCCGCGGCACCCCCGGCTGTGCCCGGCGGGGTTGTGACACTGCCCGCGGGCCGGGGGAGCTTCGGGTCGGCTGTCAGCGGGCACTGACTGCTCTGAGAGAGCAGCTCCACAGCGGACAGTGGACACGAAGCCCACGCAGGGAGCGTCGGCTTGACTTGACTAGCTGCCTTGAAGGACAATGATCAGTATTTCACTTTACCTGGCGGTAGGCAACCCGAGAAGTGTGAACATACGCCCCTGTTTGAGTAAAGATAGGGGCCGCGATAACAGAGGTTTCAGTCATCTATTTGTTCAGGAAGCCGCTGTAAGTGCTTTTCTGTTTAATTAGTGGCACAAAATACACATGCCGCCATTCCATGGGGTGTTTCACCAGGACCTTCCCCTCAGCAGCGAGGCACCACGGCGATCTCTGAAGCCTCTTCGAGCAGGGTGAAAGCACCGACCCCCGCATGGGGAGAGCCGGTGTGCTTGTATTTTCCCCTTAAGCACGTTCTTCTCACAGTGCTTGATGTAATTGATTTAATTCTGGTTTGGGGCAGCTGGAGGATTTCAGCGTCTGGCGTGCCCTGAGGACAGCCCTGTTGTCACCTGCCCACGTCTGCCGCCCGGAGCGCTGGCTCGGCTCTCGCTTGAAGCAGCTCTGCTTTAAATTACACCCCCACCTGTGTTCCCAGCCTCAGTCCAGTCACTCCTCAAATCCTATACCATCAGCCCTGGTTTCCTGCTAACAATAAATTCTTGTGTTTCTCTACCTTCTCAAACTTGGATGTGGTGAAACAATTTTTAGAGAAAATTTAGTGTACATAGCATTGTACACATATTAAAGTTTTAGTCAATCACTTGTCTTCTCAATGTCTTGCATTTGATACGCAGCTCTTCATTTTTTGATGACAAAATAAGGGACTAGAGCATGCTTTTCATGCACTATGCAGTAAAATTCTGGCTTAACAAGCCTTTAATAGGACTTACATTCAGCTCACGAGGATCGGAGTGAATTGGAGACCTTGTGAAAGACTAAAAGTCGCTTGCTCCCCTCAACAATTTTCATTCAAACACCTCTCATCTACATATCCTGTTTACTCATCCCATTGCAGCATCCTAAGCTGTATCTATTCAAATCCCCACTAAAGTGCTGTTCAGTGCAGATCAAGAAGCATCACTTAGAAGTTATGCGGAGCCTTTTGACACTCTTCGTAGACGGAGCATATTTTTCTCGTGTGTAAAATAGCTCTTTCCCCCCTCCCACAGCAGTCCCGAAGAAAAAGGAAGGTATGAGTAAAACAGTGTTTCAGGACCACACACTCTGTATCAGCTGGCAGCTCTGAGTGCGCTTGACCTCTGCTGGATGGACTTGGAACTGATGGGTCTGGTGTACCACTGCCCAAAACAATCCCCCCTCTAATCAAGGACTTCGGACCCAAGCTTAGGAAAAAGCAGCTCCTTGCTGCTAAATGGCAGAGGTCTCCAGCACTGTGCGAAGTGACTGCTAAGAAACTGTTTGTGGTGTGTTGTGTCTGTTAAAATACATACGTGAGCTCTCCTGCTCAAATTTTATTTTGTGAAAAGTTCTTGAAATGGACTCAGATGAGATCTGTGGAATTATGTGTGTAAGGACTGTTTCAGCACACACCACTTGCCAGTTGATATCTTCATAAAGAAGAAACTGAAAACATCTGAATGACCTTCGGAACATGGAATACTTGAAGCACCCTCAGACTCATTCCTTAGTAACTGCAGATGGAAAAAGTCTGCACCCAGTATCCCTCCTATCCCCACAGCTACTCTGCAGTGGTTCAGTAGATCTGAAGAATCTACACATTTCATGTAAGTACAGAACAGCTGTTTTTCAAGTGAATTGAGCCTGAACACACTCAAGGTGGCAGCAAGAGAACAAAAATTACTCATAGAAGGGTATACTCTACACACCCTCCTCTTTGTGTTCCCCAGGCACAGTCACAGAGTTGTTAAGTTCTCAGCACAATCAAAATATATAAACATGGTTTTGATTGCAGTGTAACAGAGAGCATTATGGCATCTTCAGGAAAAAGACCCAAACCAACCAAGTCTGCTGATATCTTTGTATAGCAGTACTACTATCAGATTCAGAAAGTGGATCACCTTTCTTCCTTCACCCCCTCATTCAGCACGTCTATCTCTCTAGTAATTTCCCAAAGTAAAAAGGAAGTATTCCCATCTTCTTCCAATTAAAAAAAAAATCAGTGAGTGCCTTGGTGTGGTTAAAAAAGATAGGTATTAGCTGAAGAGACAGTAACTTCCAGTGAAGAAAATCAAGCTGATAATGCTTTCCTTCCTCCAGTTTCCTCCTGTTACTCAACTGCCTTTAACACTGAGCTGCTCTCTGATGAACTAACACAAATCACAGCTAACTCTGATGTTGTTCATTTAATGGCTGTAGTGATATTTCCCAGGTGGCTTTGACCACATCATCCATTGCTTTTCATCCTTCAGTTCGTTCCTGGGCATCAAGGTAACTTTTTTGTTTCCTTTAAATTCTTCCATGCTGTTAGGTTATGCCATTAAAAGTTCTCCACATGTACAAAGGAAGGCAGAGAAATAATGGTAAGTGGAGGAGCTGGAGAAATATCCTGCCTGGCTGCCCCCAAGTCCACCACAAGAGCTCTCAGCCTATCAAAGGCCCATCTCTTCACACATGAAGAAGTGCAGAGTCTTTAAAAAGTAAGCCTTCAAAAATATTTTAGAATTATTTAGAATTTATTTTAAAATATTACAAGAAAATGTATACCAGAAGTGCAAACTTTAAAAAGAAACAGTGTGGATAATTTATATTATTCTATACGGTGCTCTCTGTGGTAAGAAAAAGACCGGCTTGATAAAAATGAAAGGAATGGCTTCAAATACAAATGTGCATGACTAGGGCCTGATCATTTTCCTTCTCTTCTGCTCCCAAACAAAACAAATCTAAGTCCTGCTGCCAGTGACCAGGGCATTTTTAAATTTACTCTTTTATGCAGCATGGCTAGAGATCTCTGCCTGCAGGAGTAAAAGCATTTGTCCTTACTTTAATGAATATGTCTTAATTACAGAGACTGCTCTACTATGTCAAACAGGACTTGTCAAAGGAAAACACAAATTCCCACAGGGATGGCCAAAAATTATGAATAAAGTAAGTAAATGTGAATGTTCATCATGGAGAGAAGGCAGCTATGCCGAGACCTCATTGCAGCCTTCCAGTACTTAGAGGGGGCTTATAAAAAAGAGGGAGAGTGACTTTTTTTACATAGGCAGATAGTTATGGGACAAGGTGAATGGTTTTAAACTAAAAGAGGAGAGCCCAGAGAGGTTGTGGATGGCCTATCCCTAAAAGTCTTCAAGGCCAGGATGGTTAGGGCCCTGAGCAAACTGAGTGAGTGATGACATCTCTGCCCATGGCAGAGGGTTAAAACTAGATGATCTTTAAGGTCCCTTCCAAAAAGCCTTTCTATGATTCTATGTTGCCCAGGAATGCAGACAGCAGCACTTTAGTGATTGATAATTTATTTCTTTGGTTGAGTATGGCTCCCAGGATTATGTGGCTCAGGCACTGATATCCTATGAAGGAAGGAAATGACCAGAGTCTATCCAAAATCTATGAGGAGAGAAGCAGAAGTAGTTCAGGATCAGACTCCAGCCTTCCTTTCCACCTTCTTGAGCCCTGTCCCCACCGCTGGGCACGGCCTTTTGGTCTGATGTGGAGCAAAGAGTCCACAGGCACAGAGTACAGCTGTTGTTACTGCAGTACAGGAGCCACCCAAGGCTCCATCACAGTGCCTTGGGCTGAGGGAGCTGGCTCCTGAGAGCAGCTCTGCGGTGATGGGTGGCCCAGCTCACATTCGGTGTGGGACCGTCCCAGTACGGAGTTGGGACACGCTCTCTTTCTTGAAGAGAGCTCCAACTTCAGGATTTCAACCTGGCACCGCATTTGGGCGAAACCCAGGCCGTCCCACAAGCCTTTTTTCCCCGTACTTCTCGTTTCCCGTGGCGCCCGGCCCCGTCGCGATGGCGACCGGCGGGCGGGGCGCGCGAGGGCCCGGCGGCGCCCGGGNGGCAGGGCCGGGGGGGCTGCCTCAGGGAGCAATCCGGCGGTGGCGGGGAGGGCTGGCGGGGGGCTGAGGCGCAGGCTGACGGTGCCAGCGGGATTTGGTGCCCGCGGGCAGCGAGGCGCTGGCCTCGGTGAGGGGTGGCCCAGCTTTGTCCATTGAGGTGTCTGGTGGTGAAGGGGCCTGGGGGGGAAATAGTGTGAGGGACATGGGGGAAGTGTTAGCCAGGGCCGGATTGAGGGCAGAGGGAATTGTTAGCCTGCTTTGGAGATTGGGAAGGGGTTACAGCGTGACTGCACGATGTTGTAGCGTGACTGAGGTAATCGATTTTCCGTATTCTGCACCTGGGACGGGGCAACCCCGAGTGTACCGATAGGATGGGGAGCGACAGGATGGACAGCAGCCAGTGGAAAAGGATTGGGGGTCTTGGTCGATGGCAAGCTGAACGTGTGTCGGCAGTGCCCTGGCAGCCAGGAGAGCCAAGTGTGTTCTGGGGTGCATCAGACAGACAGCATGGCCAACCGGGCAAGCAAGGGGATTGTCCCACTCTGCCAGCCGCAATCGAGGGGATTGTCCCACTGGGGTGGCCTCACCTTGGAGTTTTGTGCACCACGAGAAAGACACTAAGCTATTGGAGAGTGTCCAGAGGAGGGCCACAAGGGTGGTGAGGGCAAGCCTTATGAGGAGTGGCTGAGGGCACTTGGTCTGTTCAGCCTGGAGGGGACTGAGGGGAGACCTCATTGCAGTCTGCAGCTTCCTCATGAGGGGAAGCAGAGGGGCTGGTACCAATCTCCTCTGTAGTGACCAGTGAGAGGACGCCAGGGGATGGCCTGAAGCTGAGTTCAAGGCGTGTTTGGACAATGCTCTGAGGCACATGGTGTGATTCTTGGAGTATCCTGCATAGGGCCAGGAGTTGAACGCGATGATCCTGACGGGTCCCTTCCAACTCAGTGTATTCTGTGAGTCTATAAATGTTGGGGACTGAGTGAGTGGAGGCTTCTAGTAGTGCAACTGCTCGATATACAGGGCTAATTATGTGAGTGCAAGTGCTAGTTTGGATGGCATTAATGATAAGGATTGGACTCATGAGAGTGGTGAGCTGCTGTACAGGTGATCTCTGTAAAGAGTGTCTGGGAAGCCACTGTAGTTGGGTTGCAGTATCAGGAAACTGCCTGCTCCTTCTAAGGATGCAATGGCAGTGTAGTTATTGCTTGAGACTGTGCTGGTACTGATAAAGGAGGTCACTCACAATTTTATTTATTTGGGAGAAGAAATAGATCTTTCTTTCTGCAAGTATTCTCCTGTGGGTTTAAAATGTGCATGCAGTCAATCCTCACTCCCCTTAAATATGTTCCCCTCTCTTTCCTGTATGTATCTGTATGTATTTTCTATGGTTTGCAAAATCCTTTATTGTAGTAGGTGTTTTTTCACCTTGTACAGCTTGGAGGCTTTTCCTCTCTACTCGGGAAGAATTCATAAATATATCACTGGAGCTCATCTGGGTCTATAGTTAAAGAAAAAAAAAGGCCTTAAGCCTTTTCAAAATATTTCCACTCAAAATTTTCTCTTTTGTATACAGTTTTAAGCAGGGAATTTGATTATTCATTTAGTGAAAGGGACAGAAACAATTTAAAGAAAACCTTAGGTAGTGCTCTAGTGATCTTCAGTTTCTGAGGAAAATCAGTAAAATAAATGCTGAAGTGGAAATGGAATCAATAGCAGTTCAGATAATTCTGCACTGAAGAAGTGTGATGGATTCTTTTTTACACTCAACAAGTGTATCCTACACTTGTGCATTTGGTTTGGAAATTTCAAAGGAGTCTGGGAGGAGCAAGGTATCTAACTTCCTGCCTCAGTGAGATTTTTTTTTCTTAATTTACTTGCTTGGGTTTCTTTTAAATCTCAGGTCTTACAACAGCCATGCATTTAGGATTTTTGAAAGGATCATGAAAAAAATATTGTACTGAATTGGAAAAAGGTTGTATGTGAAATAGGATAGAAAGTTATTTTCTATACAGAAAGCTGACATTGCCTTGCTTCAGGGTATGGTGAGTGTGGTGAGAAGGCATAGGACAATGCATGGATTACAATGCATCTGTCAGTAGTTTGTTTCACATCATTCCCTTGATTTTACAGGCTTGCTTATGTGGCCTTTTACTGATATTTTTTTCCTGTTTACTTGCATGCATTTTAAGAGGAAAAAGTATCCAGCCTGCTGTATTTAGTCACAGAAAAAGATTTTATCAATTTCAGCTACTATTGTAAAATTCAGAATTGAAATTCAGAGAAGCAGTTTAATATGAAAACAGGTTATATATATAATGTTTCTACTAATTCAGTAATAAAACATTCTATATTATTTTGGTTTGGACATTTAATTGTGTGACTGCTAAAAGCAAATAATCTTCATAAGTGCCCTTTCTTGTGACATTTTTTATTTTGTATAATATATGCTAGCAGTTCCATTGCAGGACTATACATTGCCAGCTGAATTCTGAGGTTGGTAGCTGGGACAGCATGTCCAGGGAATACTGCTGACATGCATATCCCTTCAGAAAGTGCTTTTGTTCCAGCTCTGACAATGAAAACTGGTATCAGAGTTGTGGTGAAAGGGAGATATTCATAGTGCTAGGAGAACAGAAGGAGAGGGGAAGAAAAGCATGTGAATAAGTGGACTTGATAAAACAAGCCTGATAAAGAAACAAAGGACTGGAAAAGGAAAATCTGCTGGTTTGATAGGCAAGAATGTAAAAGACAACCTGCAGCAAGGGATGCAAAAAGTAACTGGTGATAGAGACCACTGTATCTACTCAGTTATATGTTATATATATATACATTACATACATTTCTATATACACACATATATATGTGTGTGTGTGTGTGTGTGTGTGTGTGTATATATATATATATACACACACACATATATATGTATATACGTGGGCCTTAGTGCTACCCCTGGGCAGGATTATTGCTGTCAAAAACCCAACTTGTTTTTTCTTTTTTTATTTCAGAACTGTTCCAAGCTTGTCACAAGTGACAAACACCAGTGAACGCACAATGTTTTATAAATCATTCATCTCTATATCTTTTTTCCCT
>VZUA01001360.1:5166-19766 GCA_013401035.1 Horornis vulcanius | reverse complement strand
GGGCGGCCATGGCGGGGCGGAGCGGGCCCGGCTGCCGCTTCCGGGGCGGGGAACGGGCGGAGAACGCGGCCTCAACCGGCGGCGGCACGGACCGGGCTCGGACGCTGCCGGCGGAGCTGCCGGGAACGGTAACCGGGGCGCTGGCGGCCGCTGAGAGGTTGCTGTGTGACAGGGGAAATGCAGGACTGCGAGAACATCGTGGAATCACAGAAAATGCTGAGCCGGAAGGGACGAAAAGGATCATAGAGCCCAACTCCTGGCTCTGCGCTGCATCATCCCCGAGACACACCGTGTGGGCTCGGAATGGATCTTAATAACAACACCCAGGCCCAACCCTTCCTGCCGTGGGCAGGAGCACCTCACATTAGACCAGGTTGCTCCATTTCGAACACTGCCAGGCTTGGGACATGCACAGCCTCACTGGGCAACTTGTTCCAGCTTGAGAGGACAATGGTCCATCCATGAGGACAATCCCAACCCCACTGCAGCCTCAGGGCTGGACTCACCAACCTTCTTGATGTCAACTCTTCACTTTGCTATTCCAAACACAGTGTCTAGAGCTTAAAAATAATTTATTACATTTTGTTTTAACAGCCATTTTCTGTATGCTGTAGAAGTAGTGTTTTTATGTGTCTAAATGTTTACATATATTGTCTACAAAATCCAAGAATGTTTCTCCATAATTTTGACCTATCTGTTCCATAATTTAGGAAACCAAGGGTTGCTCATAATTGCTGCAAGTAAAACAAGAAATGCCAGAAACAGGCCTTTAGCAAGACTCTGGGAATATGGTTCTCCTAGAAAACAAAACAAAACAAAAAGTGTAAGCGTGTGAGAGCTAATTTTTAGTTTATACAACAACTCAAAGATACAGATTAAAGTGTTTGCAAAAGCATTCTTTCAGACTAAACTCCCCACATCTAACTATATTTCAAAGAAATACTTTTCAGGCTTTGTGGCATCCCACATTGTTTATAATTTTACCTGTGTAAAAGCGTGTCAGTGGATAAAGGAGTTGTGGCCAGCACACCTCATTTCGATTGCAGTCAAACTCTGCATAAAGCTTCTGATACCTGAAAAAAAGGAACCTTTTGGTCAGTGCAATTCACATTACATCTGCTGAACATAATGGGAGGTTCTCAATGTTTTTACCAAAACTACCTTGTCACTGGAGGGGGTGGCTGAGCTGGGACTTCAATGAACTGAACAGAAGCTGTGATGGGAAGAAAGCTGAGGGTGTTTTTGCAGCCAAGCCCACACTGGAACTGCCATAAGACTGTTGAGTAACTGTAACAAAAAGCATAACTATTGCTTGAGGGCTGGAAATGGAAGTTTAGACCCTAAACACAAGCAGGAAAGGACAGAACACACAGTATTTATAAGGAGGTTGATAATCCCTGGATTTTCCACATTGTATAAGGGGAGAACTTGCACAGTCTGGAAATGAGGTAAAAGAGAAAAGAATCCCACTTATTTGATAGGGATTGACTTGGTAGAGGAGGGGAAGTGTTTGCAGAGTGAAAATTCCTTGTTTCAGGAAAGAATAAAGCATTTAGCACAGCTCCCAAGAGCTCTGCAATGGGGTAAGCCAGAACACAGGACAATCCTGATGGGGTGCCCTGTGTATGCTTGCTGCTGGCAGCATCATATGTTTTATTTAATGTTTCAGTGAAGTATAAAGATTATCTGCTTTTAATCATTTTTTTCTTTAATTTTCATTTCAGAGGGAGAAAGGTTAACCTGGCTGTGATCAAAAGAATCTGGGGTTGCAAAGTGAAAGTCATGTAAAAAAACAGCAACAAACCCCACCCTTTTTGTTTGGAAAATTAATTTGGGATATGTTAGGTAAGCAAGGCTCAAAATGAAGCATTTGTTTGCCAGATAGCCAAAGACACAACTCACTTTACCTGATCTGTACAGCAAGAATCTGCTGCTGGGGAATCCCTTGCACTGCTCCTACTTTAGCAAAGATGATGCGAATGTTCAGGTTTGCAGGAATATCTGGACAAATGCCTTTTAAACCTCCAGTGCTCACATTAGAACTAAATGGATCAAGACCTGTGAAGGAAAAATGAGGAATTTAAATGTAAATATTACAGAAAACATAAATATTCCATAATTAGATTATTGTCATAGCCCAGTGAAATGCTGGTAACTGTCACACAGGAACACATTAAAAATGTTTCTCTCTATAAAAAAAACACCTAAAGGAATAATTTATCAATGGAGAAACACCAAGTCATATGTGTACAGGCTGGCAGTAAAATATGCAGTACCCACAGACACACTGAATTATGTGCCTGTGTATATACATAGATGGATGGATGGATGGATGCAGAGACACATATCACTAGCTTTAGGTATTTGAAAATAGAATTTGGATTTATTTTGACATGCTTTATTTACTTTATGGGCATATTTAGACTACAAAGAACAACACAAGCCTCACTTACGTATAATTTCCACCCAGTCATTTAGATCACTGTAACTGGAATTGTCCCTCTTTCCAATGTGAGTAGCTTGTATTAATGCATTCAATTTCTCAGTCACATTTCCTCTGCAAAGTAAGAATGTAACATCACACAGAATGTAAATCTGTACTCTTACCACTCTGGGTTACAATATTACTGTATCCTAAGGTCAGTTTCATCTGAAAGATGTTATCACACAACAAAAATAAACTTGAACTATTGCAGGGAAGAAATGGCAAAGTATTGCAGCCAACACAATCCTCATCTGAGTAAAGAGTGAAACCATTATTATGATTTCCCATCAAAAACAGAAGTGAGACTATTAACCACAGAAAGCTGAAACACACACATGAATATTTAAAAAGAATGTACCAGTGCTGATGGGAGGCACTTGTAGACAGTCACATAACAATCAACAAGAGGGATGAAGCAGGGATAAACAATACAGCTTGTGTAGCTCACCTTAAAAGGCTGCAATCTTCATTAATATCAACTTCTAGAATGCACCCAGAGTATGAGTCTACTCCAAATAGAACTGGTCTGTAAGCTGCTGATGCACATAAACCTCTGCCAGCTGTGAAATGAAAACATCTTACTTACTTTGGATCTCTAGCTTTCAATTTTGTGCAAAACATCAAACATTAGAATGCAAACTCAGCATGGTAGAGTTCAAAAACTGATACAGGTCCATTCAATTTTCCAAGAAAGCATTAAAGGTTTGCTCGCTGACCTTTGAAAGTTTGGGAAAGAAAAGCAAAATTTGGCAGAGATTTTTAACTAAAATGCATTTTAAAAATTCTAAAAACCAAATAAAGCTCCAACGTTTTAGCATTAACTACTATTGGAGTTGCAACCTCACGAGCCAATACCTGGCTGCCAAATGTTCAGGCTTCCAAGAGGATCAGAAGCATTCAGATTTGCAGCTCTCACTGGCTTTCCAACTTGATACCCTAAACAGAGGAGGGTAAATTAAGAACACTGTAGAAGAATCTACAAGCATTAGCATTGTCATTAATCTTGAAGTAAATGACAAGACATTTCCATTACAGTGGGAATGGCCTCACTTTAAATAATCAATATCTATGCAACAAAAGCCTAAGAACCACTCACTGCTATTGGCAGTGCAGTAAGGCAGAAAGGTGAAGGCTGGCAACATGAGGGAGTACAAAAGAAATATAAAATGTAATCACTGATAAGAATCTGCTTTTTTTTTTACTTATAACAGGTAAAATAAAGTATTAATACCTGGATTCTCAAACTGTTCCTCTTCATTAGTACTGTTTAAACTTAGAAATTCAACTGTGAATCTCTGTGTCAGGATTTCTGGTGAAAGAAAAAAGTATGACTTTTAAATAAGTGAATTAGGAAAATGTATGTTCAGTGTAGGGCACAAACTTCTGTTTTTCATTAGTGACAGAAGATTCAAATTAACATAAATTAATGGAAATCAGCCCCATATTTTTCTTTCCAGAGTCCAAGGGAAATTATTTTTAAGAAGAATTAGTAAATAAGAGATTCTATCACAGAATTTCCATTAGGAAGAAATTCCCATACACAAAGAAATAAATCAAAAATCATAACAGAAATGTCATGGTACCTCCATCACATAAGCTTCCAAGGAAGACAGTGACATTTACTTGCTCAATGTTCTTGTCTTTCCAAATGAATTTATAATGTTCTGCAAAAGTTACATTTTGACAGAGAACCTCAGCAGCAAGAAGGTTTTCTGGCAGAAGGAAAAAGGAGAAAAGATCATAATGAAAAGCATTCTAATTAGAAAGCTCTGCTACTGCAGCTGAGAAAGAACACATTAAAACCTTGGCAAAATTCTGGAAATTACAACATTCATCTTTTTGAGAATTTGTTTTACTGTTTCAATGTGTAATGGTGCAATCCCCCATGTATGCAAGGTAAGGAACCTGATTTCCTGACCAACTGTGATGAACTGGAGTAAATTAAATACTTCCTGCTTTGCAGGAAGCCAGTTAACTTTTTCAGTCTTAGATAACATACAAAATTCCTCCTAAGAATTGCAGCAGGTAAACATTTTAGGCATCAATATAATCTATTTCATATGCAATCCAGGTTAAGTAATAAACATTATTTAAATGGAAGAGACCTACCATTTTCAGTGATGAATTTGCCCCTGTCAGTGATGGCTCTATAGACAACATTTTGTTGGATGAAGTCTGAGAACAAAAAACAAAGATTTCTGTTTTCATATCCAAGGTGCGATCCTTGTTGTTATGAGAACTGAGTAGGAAATTATTTAGAAAATTAATTCTGGTAAAGACCCAGACTGTTTATGTATTTTGATGGCACAGCTTATTATCTGTGAGTCTTACATAGGTAATCTAGACTAACAAAATTAGACAGTTATGGAGCATAAAATAAAATATATTCATGCTGGTAATCACATTATCTCAAACTCCAGAATGACTCTTCACAAGTACAGGCTTTTGTAATGCAGAGTAACCACTTCTCACTAACTCTAAAAAGCTGATGCTGCACCCTCCTGACAGAAAAAGGGCTCTGCAACAGTCTGGAAATGAGTCACCAGGAACAGGTAAATGGGAAACACAGGCCCATCTCATTACTTCTTACCTCCTAAATCTTGGGAAACAGTGGGACACTTGCTAGGAGGTCATGAGAAACAGGAACAGAACATCCCCAAATGCTGAACGGCCACCAGATAACACAGATGTTACATTTAGCAACTGTGCCAACAGCCCTCAGGTTTGATCTGTTCCAGCTTTGAGAAACATGAAACACATTCCTGCTTGGATTTCTGCAGCATACCTGCAGTGCCACTGTTTATCCTCACATCGTGGGGCAGGCCTTCCTTGTAAGACTCCAAATTGGTCAGGCACTTGACATCAAAGTTGTGGAGATAAGCCACGGGAGCGTTCCCAACACACTGTCCCACCATGGATTGCTGCAGGTGGTTCACAGAAATAAGGATTTTCTACTCCTTTGTTTTTCATTTGAAGGTTACTTGTCAGTAAAATGCCCCACATGTGCTCTACAGCCACACATCATACTTTGACAAGCAAGCTAGCTGAACACTTCAGTGCTAGAAACACTTCAGCCACTGGCAAAAGAGAGGTTAACATTTTAAAAGCACAGCTTTAAAAGTGGTTTCAGTGAACACCATGACATCATCTTCATTTGTGAAAATAATTATAACCAACAAGAGTCTCCAAAATGCATTACCTTTTGCAGGGATGGGCAAGGGGATGAGGAAGGATAATGTTTACTTTTAAAAACAACTTCGTGGTTTGGGTCTGGGTTTTTTGGTTGGTTGGTGAGGGTTTTTTGGTGACAAATACATCCCATCACTTCCCAACATCAAGTTGCTGAAATTGGATGCAAAGCCATAAGGAGTGTGATGCAGGGAGTTCCAAACAAACCAAGAGGAATCAAAAGCTCATAAGCACCAAGTGATTACCTGGGGAACAGTAAAATAATCATCTTCTTCTGTTATAATTGGATCTCCTTCTCTGTAACCAGTGAAAGGTTTCCCAGGAGAAGTTTGTAGAGGGATCTTAAATGAAGGAACTTTAGGTGCAGAACTGCAAACAAGTTTAAAAATTAAACAGTGCTTTACTCTTTACCTCACACAAATAAGTACAGGTTTGCTTTCATGTCCTCTGTTCTTGTGATATTTCTCCATTTGCATTTAAGATTTACACCCCAAAACCCTAATTTCAAAGTAACTTTCATTATAAAGACAGTTTATGTTTTTGGTTGCTTAATGAGTGTGATAAGAGTGTGATGAGAAAAGAAATTTTCTTAAGACTTACGTAGAGCCATGATAAAAATAGCCAAGAAATGGAGTGTTGTCAAGAGAAGACTGTACACAGAGGAAGGGAAACCACTCAGGGGTGTATTCCATTGACTGGGAAGAGCACAGCTGATCATAAGGTGGGTTTACATCCCCACCAAACACTCCAGTGAAACATGATCCACTGAATAACTGCTGCAAATCTGGTGTACACTCCTGAAAGGGAAAAGAATGGTCACTTTTTAACAAGGTAGTTGCAATACTTTTGGCAATATAAAGCCAAAGTTACAGGAAAATCAAGCAACTTTGTAGAGAGAACTTTTAGAAATACTGGAATATCCAAACGTGCCCTCTGGCCCATCTAGTCAAGCATTCAGTACCTCTCTCTCCCCACAAATAAGAGAATCTAGCAGCTTTGAAAACACTTAATCAAAGTTCAATAAGAAAGAAGTACCAGATCACAGCAACAACGAACATCACAAGCTCCAGCCGTTAAGTTACAAGGACAAGAGCCCAAGGGCTTAAATGCCTGGTTTGGGATGATGGTTGCATTTTCTGTAACAAAAGGAGAAGAGAAAATCAGATTAAGTGGCCCGAAATCCAAACAAAAAGACCATGCACACAGCAGTTTATTTTGTGTAGAAACCTTTTTTTTAAATTCCACTGTTTGCTCAGTATCTCTTATTGCTGCTCAAATCCCAAGTTTTCCACACAGAAAGAAAAAGAACAGCCAAAATGCCATTTTTTCTTTAGCACTTACCTGACACATTTCCTGTAAAGGAAGAGTTGGCAAATATTTCAGCTTGAATCAGGAGCTGTGCCAGCATTACTGAACCACGGCAAGCTAAAACCTGGAGTGTTTCCACCACGCACAGAGGTGAGGGGCAGCACTCGGTGGCATTGGGCAGACACAGCTCCAGAGCTCTGGTGAGGCTTACAGTCACCTTGGAAGTGTTCTGGAAAAACACAAAATAAAGCCTGACAGCTCTCATCGCTTGTATTAAATCGTTCTTGTCTACACCATTCATCAGCTCCTGAGAGAGAAGTGGAATAACAGCAGAATCAGTATTTTACATACCACACCAAGAGTTACATCCAAATTCCAATCTCCAGCTCTTTTGCTTCCACTGCAATTTGCAAGTTGCAATTTTCCTATAACAAAATAAAAATTTTGAAGGTATTCCACTGTCATTTAGAAAAGACTGGGAAATGAGAACTACATTTAAACTCCTCTTGTGCCTTCAGGTACACCCTCAGGCCCAGCTGACACAGAACCAATTCAGAACTAAGGGGTTAATCACAGGAATGTTGGAAATTCCTGTTTCTGTAACTATTAAGACACTAAATGACATGCATTACCATTTCTCTAGTAATTTTTTTGTCAAAAAGTATTAACAACTCAAACGTATTTATTTACATGGAGAAAGGGGGTTGAAGTGTTCTTACCTGTCTCTGCATCTCTAGGACTTAAAATTATAGAAAAATTAACTCCTGAAGAATTGCCAAGAAAAAACGAATTGACTCTGGGCCCTGACATGTGAATAAATGAAGGCTGAAAGACTAACAAAAAAAAAGAGAAAGAATCAAGTTGATTGAAAAAGGCAACACAGACATATAGATCTTGTGCTTGGGCTATATTCTTACACTCTTAGACTTTCAATTGTCACAAACAGAAGAAAATCTCATATAATGCCTAGTACAGGGTTGTATTTCCATTCTTGCCAAGTGCTGGAGGAGTGGGTGTCGCTTTTTATGCCACAAGTTTACATGTGTGAAGATGCCCAGTAAACAGGCAGTAAAATAAAATTACAGCACTTCCAGCCCACGCAGATAGTACACAGCTCAGGCAACACCATATTTAGCACTTCTTGCTGACTTCAGTTTACACTTTTTAATTTCTGAGGTCATGAATTCTGCCAGGGATGTCCCGCTACTTGCGATCCGGGAACTGCAGGCTCCTGCCCTCAGCATGTGGACGCAGTGTCAAGTTTAGGGGTCGGAGTTGTGAGTTTCACTGCGTTTTCCTTTCTAGACTTTGCCAAGGTTGAAAGGTCCGACATAAACTGCTCCACCCTCCCGCTCTGTGCTGAGCAGCGACAGAAACTCCACGGCGAGCACGTTCGGGTTTGGGAGGGGCGCCCAAGACCGAGCCTTGGGGAACCCTCAGGGTCTGCGCCGCCTCCCCTCACGCCCACCCGGGCAGATCCCGCCGTGGGCCCGCCGCCATTCCCACTCCCCCGCCCGTCCCTCGCCCCCCGGAGAACGCCATTCACTGCGGCCGCTCACGCCCTGACCCACCGGTGTCCCCGGCCACCTGCCCGGGACAGGGAGCCGCCCGCAGCAGCAGCAGCAGCAGCGCCCCGAAGCCGACAACCCCCATGGCGCTATGGCGGCCGCCTAGCCGCCATCTTGCAGCGCCAGCGCGGCGCCATGGCAACGCGGAGGGCGGGAAGCGGCGCCATGGCAACGCGGAGGGCGGGAAGCCACCTCACGGGAAGGGCGGGAAGCGGCGCCATGGCAACGCGGAGGGCGGGAAGCCTCCTCACGGGAAGGGCGGGAAGCGGCGCCATGGCAACGCGGAGGGCGGGAAGCCTCCTCACGGGAAGGGCGGGAAGCGGCGCCATGGCAACGCGGAGGGCGGGAAGCCTCCTCACGGGAAGGGCGGNAGGGCGGGAAGCCGCCTCAGGGAAGGGCGGGAAGCCGCCTCACGGGAAGGGCGGGAAGCTACCTCAGGGGAAGGGGCCTAGGCAGCGGTGGTGGTGGCGGAGCAGCTCCAGACTGTGCCGGTCACAAACGAACAAAGCTAACAACGCTAACAAACAAGCTCTAAGTGTGTCAGGAGAAAAAAAAAAAATAAAATTAAAGTTTAGGGCTCTTAGATCCAGGAGTGGGAGTCAGCATGGTTTGGGAAGAGGGAGGTAGTATTGATTATGAACACGAAAGAAGGCAGAATTTATGGACCACGAGGACATCTGGCTGAACTTCCAAGTTAAGGAAGAAATTAATAAAACCAGCTCAGTCATTGTGCTAAATCAGATCCGAGCCGGTAAAAGGTAATTCTGGTAGGAGACCAGTGACCCAAGAAACCCCCAAACCCCAAAGAGAGAAAGTGAGCATGTGGACTAATTAGAATGAGAAGTGAGAGAATTATTAACCAACAGGCATTAGAGTACTAATTAATAAGAGAAGGATGTAACTTGTAGCAAACAAACACTAATCCCTTTGTTTGCTAGAATGTATAAATAGTTAAGTTTTCATAACTGATGTACATTTTATGGAGCAGCTCCCATCTACCTCAATGAATAAAATAATGTTGATTTTCTAAGGTTACAAACTGGTTAGAGAGTTTTATTTCCCCCAGACATGTCTGTCCCCCAGCATTTCCCCTGATGCCACTTGGACCTGTCTTCCCTCACCATTGTCAGTCACATCACACCACGAGACTCAAAGAACAAAACTCAAAAAATCAATGTAGCTCACCCTTAACTATCAAAGCAATATCTGAGCACATTTGAAAAAGAGACAGTCTTTATTACAAAAGTTTTATACAACGTAAATTATATATACAGCCTTCACACAAAATGGCTTTTGTCAATGAAAAAAAGCTCGCCTTGTTATATTGGCAAGCCCAGAAAAAACTGGCACTGCAGCTGTTACAATGACAAAACCTGATGTGAATATCAAGACCTGACAAATTCCTATATACACACTGGGAAGGAAAAAAATAACTCGTTTTTTATATGGAAAAAAAAAAAAAATTCCCCTCTATTCCATTCAGGAGAAAGGTTAAAGTACCAAATTATATAGTTCTCTTTAGAAGGTGATACTGTTTGTTTCTTTAAATTAAAGCCACATTCAGAAGTACACAGCAGTCCTTCCTGCCATAAAAGACACCAATCCAAAAGTCTTTGTTCTTGTCACATGTCAGATGGAAACCCACATACCAAAAATAAGGGTGCTTGTTACTATATTACAACTACATTTCTTGTTCTCCAGTTTCAAAATAAAACGTTGAAGACTAACCAGCTAGTCTGCATTTATTGATGTTATTTTAAACAAAGGGAGGACTTTTCATTCACAAATTAAGAGATATCAATTTGAGAAAGAAATATCACAAGGACAGTACAGTCACAGGAATATGTGAGTGCACATGCAGGGCAATTAGCACCTTTTTTTTTTTTCCAAGTGGCTCACAAACCATCTTGAAAATGATGGCTCATATTGCTAGTAAGAAGTTGAAGTCCCTGAACAACACAGTGCAACCATTCTGTTCCTACACACTAGACATGGTCATTCTTTACACTTTACACCAACATATAGAATCAAAGCTTTCTTGACTTTGAAAATAACTCAGAGGTGTGAAACTTTGGAGTGGCCAGAATACCCTCAAATTCACAGGCTGTGTCTCTTTACCAGGATGTAACTTCTGGTTCCTCTTACAATTAAGAATTAGTATTTAAAACAGCACAGATTACATGGTAATACAGTGATTTGTTACTTAACAGGCTGCATAGAAGACATACATTTTAAATATTTATCCCCTAAGAAACAAGTAATAGCACTGCATACAGTTCTCTTTCATATCCAACAAAAAGTGCCATCAGTTTCTCAAGTAGGTTCCATTTCATGGAATTACTGGAGGAGGTAATGTTGCTACGCAGCTACCTTTAATTTCTTCTTCTTTGCTTTCATGACAGGTGGCAATGATATTTTGAAAGCAGTCCTGGAAAAAAATATGGAAAAGCAACTGTCAGATACACTGAACATATTCCCCCACCCACCCTTGAAATACAAAGAATAAACACTTACTCGCAGGTACTGCAGATAGGACTGAAGTTGCAGAATACTGAAAAATCAAAGAATTGGCTTTCACTAAAACAGGTCATTCGACTGTTAGAAATCAGACTGTTAAATATTTATAAACTAACTTGACAAGCACACAGAGCACACGTAGCCAATTTCAATGAGGTTCCGATGACAGAAGCAGGCAGCTCTGTAGTCAACATGAACAGGAGGTGGAAGGACGAGCTGTGATCTCTGCTCTTGATCAGGGAGAAAAACCCACTGCATGGATAGAGAGGAGTATTTTGTGAATTGGGTTGGTATTCCTGTATTATCTCATCAGTGAAGTGAGCTATATTTCATATCTGACACACCAAAAACACTGAAGTGTTTTTTAAGTGACTTACCAACAAATACTGCAGAAGGGATGGCATGTGGGGCACTTTCAAATATATACCACCTGTAATATCACAGGCCTGCAAAGCAGAGAAAATGATCAGATTGTTGTCGACATCAACAGGGCAACAAAAATATCCATGTACTGCACAAGGCCTGCATGTCAGAACTGTCAGATCCACTGAACATATTTCCACACCCACTCTTGATTAAAGGAAAGAGCTGAAGAACACGTGGAACTGTCTAACATCAAGTATTTGTGAGTTAATATAAATGGCAATAAGAACAGCAAGTCTGTACCTGTTGTAGAAGACCTGAATCAGAGTCCAAGACACAAGCATCAATCAAAATACTCTGCAAGACACGAAATGCACAAAAAACAAATTTAGCCAGCACCCACACAGCCCTGTCAGTGTTGCTGTCACAACTTGTTTCCATGATAAATGCACTATAAATTATATAATCATGAGAGAAATTAACATTTGTGTTATCTTTGCACAGAAATAAAAGATAATATAAATGGGAAAAAAGCCAGCTTCACCTGTTTTTGTGCTGCGAAGATCACATTCATGAAATTCATGTATTGCAATGCACTGTCTTCTGCAGCTTTTATGACCTAAATAAAAACTCAGACTTCTTAGCCTACATATATCACTGGATTTCAAGACTAAAAGAAAACTGTGACAGCAAAAGTTCTTACCAGAATCCTTGATTTCATTTCTTGATTGGCTAAATATTAAAAAGAAAGAGAAATGCATCAGCATATTGTTTGTATCACCCCTTTAATTCTGTAGCATCTGACACCTCAGAATATACTGGATGTTAGATCTAACAGATCAGATAAAATATGCATATGAAACTATTTCCAGTCCCAGTGACAACTATCTATGGACTAATTTCTCTCAGTTTCCAGTTATTCCAAAGAAATTCCAGTTACAGTTTTATTTGCACGCAACTGAAAATCTCCCTAAGGATGTGGACTATTGATCAAGTCCTTTAAGTTTTTTTTAAAATTAGGCAACTTCAAATGATCAAAATAAACCTCTACCTATTAGTGCCAATTCTGGAAATGAGGGTTTGTCCAAACATGCATATTTGTTTGTGTGTGCATGTGCAGTTTATACCTGTTATTCAGGTTAAAATATCTACTCAGTGTTGAAAACAGAAAAAGAGGTTTTACCTTTCAGGTCTTTGCTCATCTTGTTGATGTCTACATAGCTGGCATTAAGGAAATCTACATTCCATTCTTAGAAATAACTCCATGAACATTCACCACCTTGGCCAATACACATTTTGATAAGCACAAGCCACAGTTATCAGGCAAATGTTTCAGTTTTAAGTATTATAACAAAACAAGAACAGTTAGTATTATAAGTTACTTATAGTATAACTATAAGTTAGTATTATAAGAAACAGTCTTAAGAACACATAAAGGCTTTGAAGATTCTGTGATCAAAAGGATACAACAAAGTGCTTTAGCAAGTGATCCTGCTAACAAGGTTTCTGTTTGCTGGCCCTTCATGTCAGCTGCAATACAAGAAAAAGTGCAAAAGTTACTATTATATACAAAAACAGCTACTGAACCTAACAGTACAAAATACTGCACATTTTTATCTTTGGCAAATAATACTAATGCAGAGGCCTGAAGTGTCAAACATAATAAATGCATCTACTTTAAGCATATTAAAAGTCATTTTATGAAAATAGAGGACATTTCTGCAATTCCTTGACAGTCCAAGCGTTCTGCAATTCCGTGTATTAAGCCTAGAATTTTCTTCTCCTTACTCTTTGTCATGAGGTCTTTAACCTCTTCTGCAATTGCATCGTTTATTGCTGTTAATAATTCATATTTTCCATCCTTGCTGCCAGAGCAATTGGATTCCATGGAGGGGCCTCCCTCTCCGAAGGGATCTGCAGCAGCCCAGCGCTTCCCAGGGTACAGGAAACGGCTGAAACAGAGGAAAAACAAAGTATTCATGTAAGAAAAAATGCTATAAATGAATCAGCTGCAGATAACAATACTCTGAAGTTTAATTTTAAGTCCTTTTAATTGTTTAGGGATTAAAGAGGCTATACAAGGTAGGTGACTTTCAACTTAAACAGGAGTATAACCCACATTCAGCTCCCTCCTTCTGAGACACATCTTAAGAGGTCTGGTAAGAGATTCTTTGGCTGCACTTGGGGGTAGACTGAGAGCTCACAAATATCTGGGTGGAAAAATATCCCCTAAACAGGGAGCTTCTGCCTCTTGCACTGTTCCACTCCACATGTATCTACCATTCTTTCTCTGCATATTAAGTCTATTTAAACCTCCCTTCTGTCTTCTAAATCTTTTTGTCGCTTTGTAAGTCATTAAAATTCTTTCCTATATAGTTTCAGCTGATTTCTTTTTTTAAGACAATGATATATTACACACTTTTAACTTGGTTTCTTGCAATCAAACAAGAAAATCAGGAGACAGATACAGGAAACTTGAAACCTTTACAGTGTTCAGAAGCAGCTCTACCTTTCCTGAGTGTGACTTGCTATTACAGCGAGTTTGTTGGTGCGGTTCATGAGCAGGTGAGAGTTTCCCAGCACCATCACTGCATCGATGCATTTTGACAGGGTGAACTGCTGGGAAAAAAAAAGAGCACAGCAGATGTAGCACAGTAACATCTACAGAGAAGCAATTCAGAAGTCTGTTAAATGACTGCAGTTAGTAAAACTCGAATTTGAAGATACAGAAAGAACTTTCGCTGTTAAAAAAGCTCTGATGAATACAGAACGCTGCACAGCCATTTCAAAAGGTACTACGATACCCATTACACTTGATTTAGCAGACAACATTAGCACAGTTCAGAAGTGAAAGAAAATGATACCATTTCCCCCAGAAATGGCCATCAGCAGTGCCAGCGCCCGAAGGCCGTACCTCAGCCTCTCCCAGGGCCCTCTTCCCCCACCAGATCGGGTTGGTGTCGAGGACGATGATCAGCAGGCTCAGCTCATCATCTGCAAAGAGATCGCACAGCAGCGTCACTGCGGGCCCCGAGCAGAGGGGTAAAGCCCCGGGGCCCCGCTCACGGCCTCCGCTTCCCCACAAGGAGCCCGAGCCCCGCCGCGGCACCCGCAAACCCCTCCGGAGCACCGCCGGAGCCCGCCGGGACAGCCCGGCCCCGCTCACCCGC
>VZUA01001358.1:0-23304 GCA_013401035.1 Horornis vulcanius | reverse complement strand
CCTGTCACATGACCCAGCTGTGAGGGCGTGTCCGGGGCGTGGCTTGTACAGCAGCACGTGACGCCGGCGTGGGGAGGGAGGCGGGCCCGGGGTCACGTGACAACGGAGCGAAGATGGCGGCGGGCGGGCTGAGCGCGAGGTGCGGGGCCGCGGCCGCTCGGGAGGAGGGAGCGCGGGGGCAGCGTGGGGGAGGCCCCGGCTCTCGTCTGCGGGCGGACCCCGCTCCGCGGGACCGGAGGCCGAGAGGGGCCAGCGGGGACGGGGCGCAGCGTGGGGCCGGGAGGTTTTAACTGCGGCGGGGCGCGCGCCGGGCTGGCCCCGCCCCCGCCTCGCGCGCGCAGTGGGGCCCCGCCCCCCTCCCTCAGGGACCCTCCGGCCCCAAAGACCGGAGTGAGGAGCGACTGTCGGGGGTGTTGTGGTTATTTAATTGTGTCGTACGGGATGAGGCTGGGCAGGACTCCGGGGGAGCCGTTGCTTTGGCGGGCCGGGGGCTCGGTCTGCGCTCCCTTCGCGGGGGTGCCCGACAGACACTCAGCCCTTCCTTGAGGGCGAGGGGCGCGCCAGGGCCGGCTGCACCTCCCGCGCGGCTCCTGCAGACGTGCAAGCCAAAATACACACGTGGAGATGTGTAACGGAAGCGATTCAATGAATCCCATGTTGAGTGATCACTTTAGTTCGGTGGTTTCCTTTCTCCAGAGCACGTTTTTTGTCATTTATTATAATGCTTTTATGTTCTGGAGTTTTCCTAGTGTCTTAATTTTTATTAAATGAATGACACCTCTTTTACTTGTGGTTATATACAGAGAGCTTTCCTTCTTTAGCTGTCTTGGAGCCTTATTAGTGAGGGAACAACAAACCATGCTCTGTTTATTCACAGAAGAGGTTGTGAAGGAGTGAAAAATAGAGGGGTTGGCTTTGCTAGGCTGGGGCTCAGATTTGACAATAAGTGGAAGAAACTGTGTGCAAGACAAATGAAGGCACCGACCTGACATGATTACTGAACCTGGGATTCATTGAATTTCTTCTTTTACATTGCTGTTCAATTCCTGGTAAAATTCTGGTCCTTTGAGTGCTGTGTGTGGGCTGGAGAAGTTCATGTCAGAGAAGTGCACCCAACTATCAAGTAATGAGAAGGGAGAAATTATGTTGATGGTGTGCTAGAAATAACAGGTGTTGTCATTCATTAAGTGTCACCACATGTCAGAAGTTGCAGATGACTTTCACTGCCACAGTGAGTTATTTTAATAATGTTATTCTAAAAATAAGGCACTGAGTGTTCCTGTGTAGACAGTCTTTGTGTGGGGAGTTGGGGTGTTTAAATCCTTATTTGTAATACGTTGCTAACAAATCATCATTTGTCTAAATGAAATACTCTTTTTGGCAAATATCTTTTCCCTGGGCTGTTGTAGGGAGACTTTGGATTTTTTTGAATGCATGTGCCAGGGTCAGGATGTGATCTGTAATTCCTTATAGTGCAGGTTGGCTTTTCTGCAGAGCTCTCATGAAGAAACAAGAAGCTGAGTGTAAATGTTCTGCTGTCCGTGTAAAAATGGTGCAGTTTTTCACTTCACACCGTTTTGTGCTTTTCTTAGAGTGGAGGATGAAACTGATAGAAGAATTTGTTTGAAGGAGAGCATTGAATGTAATAATAAAATACTGCTCTATGCTTTCATTGAGTTTCTTCTTAGGAGCCATAGATGTTTAAGTAGCAGAATCAAATTGAGCTGGTAACCTGGTATCAGTGTGAAGCTTTGATATGAATTCACAGGTCTTGCTGTGTCAGTTGTCACCTTCTCTGTGTTTTTCCTTGGTTTTTCTAGGACATCTGAAACTCATTAGCTAAAAGCTAATGCTCCTTCAATCATTTTTCTTGCATTGCAGTGTCATTTGCTGCAAGTTAATTACAGGTTTGAAAAATGGAAGCTAAATGGAAACCTGAAATAACGTTCATCATTAAAATACTCTCCACCTTTTCCTTGTGTTTGCAGGAGCAGCAGAGAATTATGGACAATTCTGCTGGGCAGATCAGCTTTAAGAGAACCAGTAAGTTCATGCCCTGGTGAGCAGGTTTGGCCATCACTTACTGGGCTCCATGGCCAAATACATAATTTGTACATCTATTTGAATATTAGTGAAAATATTTTTTGGTCCTCTTCTCTCTTTCTCAGTGTGGTTTTTGTTCCCATACCTCTCCTACTTGTTTATTCTTCCACTGCTGATTTATAGCTGCATGGACTGCCTGGAGGAGTGTGTGGAAAAGGTGGTTCCTTTTCTGGAGCAGGCACAAGTGCTGCTGCCTGGATTGCCCTGGGGTGTTCACGTGTGGTACAGCTGCTGTCTTATTTTGAGGCCTGGAGCTTGTGCTTTCAAAAATTTGCCCAGAGATTGGGAATCCAAATGTTTCTAAACCCAGTCCATTGCCTCCCTTTCCCCACCCTCCCTAGAGAACAGGCAGTGCAGCTCACTGCCCTGTTCAGTACTGCATCTGGAATCACTCTGAGCCACTGACACCTGTCTTGTGTTGTTCCTGCCTCTTTGTGGTGGTGGAATTCTTTGCTTTGCTGAAGTTTAACAGACTGAATATTTGGTAAAGCACTTTGAAGAGTCTGTTCAGTGGTGTTTGGTTCTGTTTTAGGCCCAGATTGCTGCAGAATTGAACAAGCACTGGCAGAGGCTGTTAGAGGGACTGTCATACTACAAACCACCAAGGTAAAGTCACTGCCTGATTTTAGAAATTAATCTCTAATGTGGAGCTTCCTAGTAAGTAGAGAAAAGCTACAGAATATTGTTGTATGAAATATTGAAACGTCACTGAAATGTTCACTTTAAACTGATAAAATGAAGAACTTTGAAATTATGCCTATTTAATCTTTCCTTGAGATTGCTGCATTTTTAATGACTAAAATTTCTTTTTGCTTTAGTACAACTTCAGCAGAAAAAATTAAAACTGATAAAGATGTAGCTGCTCCACTAAAAGAGTTGGGTCTGAGGGTCAGCAAGTTTTTGGTGAGTGAAGCTGCTCTTGGATTGTTTTTTATTCCTGGAATGAATTGTTATTGGATTCTGATACTGAAGTAACCTTCACAATGTTGAGTAGAGAGAAACTTAAGGTCCTTTCAGTTAAAAGTAAACTAAAGTATCTGAAGTACATGTTGAGGCTCTCTAGGTCAAACTTCCAAAGGGATGAGTAACTTTGAGATGCTGTGGTTTTCCTGGTCCTTTTCAGCAGCAGCCACCTGCTGTTGGTCTGAGTTGGGTTCTTCCAGGCCAGCTGCTCAGCTAAAAAACTGATGTCCCTTAAATCAGTTGCCTTGTTTGACCATCCTCTCAGTTTACCTTAAGCCAAAAGTTTAGAGTTCAGTGACTGGTGGTACCTTTATTTAAATGACTGATGCTCCTTTAGCTGAAGTTAGACTGCAGCTCAGTGATATTAAAGCTTGTGCATTTGGCTTTAAAAGAAGTGCTGATTAAAGCATCTGCCTGGTGCAAAAATATTCTTTTGGCATGCTATTTGTTTTGAAGATAAGAGCTGCCTGAGTATTTGAAGAGAATCTTAATCTTCAATGAATTCAGTTGTCTTTTATTAATTTCAGATCATTTCTTTTTCTTTTGTTCAGGGTCTGGATGAAGAGCAGAGTGTGCAGTTGTTACAATCTTACCTTCAAGAGGATTACAGAGGAACAAGAGACTCCCTGAAGGTCCATGGCCCCCATTTTTGTTCTATTTACTCCACGTCTTTCCTTAATAACAACTGTTTTTTGATGCACATGGTCACATGTGAGTCCTAGTTCTGATGGGGAAATGGCTTTGTAGCTTTTCTCTGGAGCTGCATCCAGGCTTATCTCTTCCTTCTTGGATCTCTGCAGGAACTCAGCTCCTCTCTCTTTCACAGGAATGCAGGAAAGCTATGGATTTGTGAATGAGAGTGGAGCTGAAAAATAAATATGTAGTTAAAAATGAGTGTTTTGGCTTTGTGCTTTTGGAATCTGTCTTTCCAAATGAACTGGAACAAAAAATTGTCTTTGATTTGTTTCAGTCATTTTGTGAACATATATTTTGTCAATAGGTATTTATTTTGTCGTATTTTGTTTACAGACAGTTCTTCAGGATGAAAGGCAGAGTCAGGCACTGATGCTTAAGGTTAGTCATTCCCATTTGCATTTTCTGTGGAAAAGATCTGTTGGCAGCAAACCTACTTTATTTCTGTGGAAAATCTTGAAATAAAGTATTCCTTTATATAAAGGATGGCTTTTAGAAAGTGCTTCTGAAATTGAACAATGTACATGTAGGTCGGAAGAGTGTTAATAATTGCTACAGAAATGAAATTTTAGGTTTGACATTAGGGAATTTAGCTGGGTAGATGTACACTGCCTTGTTTTCTAAAGCTGGTAGGTTTGTGTGTCCCTGTCTGACATGACAAGATTGATGATAATTTCTGACAGAGAGTAATAGGGATGTCTTTTTGCCTTTCTTTTTCACGTTTTCCCACCTAACTGTAATTACAGACCTGTCATTATGGCAATGCTAGATTGAGTTCTGTAACATTAATTAACTTTGGGGTTTTTTTTCCCCCAAATTCAGAACTGCTCAGCTGAAATTCCATCTGTAGTAACTCTGTATTCCTGTGGTGAAGACCTTGGCAGTGGTGGGGAGAGGGAGGTGGCTGGGAGTTGGACACTGTGCCAGGTTGGTATTGATGGCACTTTACATTCACAGCTCGCTGACTACTACTACGAGGAGAGGATCTGCATCCTGCGCTGCGTCCTCCACCTGCTCACCTATTTCCAGGATGAGAGACACCCTTACACAGTGAGTACAGGATGTGACAGGATGTCATTGAAACAGGCTCAATATGGAAGCTGTGGGGTAATTCCCATGAGTGTGCATGTGAGAGGTTCATGGACTTACTTGTTTCTTTAAGGCACAGTACTTCCAGTGCATTGAAAAGTTGGACAAGGAGCTCGTTCCCAATTACCGCAAGCAGTTTGAAGCGCTGTACAAAGCAGAAGCTCCTACGTGGGAAACACATGGAAATCTCATGGTATTTTGTTTCTTCCTATTACTTATCAAGCTTATAAAGTTGTTTCTTATATGTAGTGTATTGGAAAATCTGTACAGATGCAGTTAAACAGGACATTCTTCCTGGTCCAAGAAACATAAAATTTGTTTTCTCTAACAGTAAACACTTCTGCTCAGAGACAGAGTTTCATAAAACTTACTGTTCCTTGTAATAAATCCATGGAGAGCACTTGGCCAACAGAGTCATTTATGTGTAGTTGTTCATGATCTCTCTGTACTTAGATTGGCTTTCCATGCCTTTGACGCACTGTTGGCTACACAAGCTACTGAAATGCCTCCACACTTCTCAGTTTCTGCCTGCTTTGGCTGCCCTGTGAGCTTTGACATGTGATGGTGGAACTTTCCTTTGTGCAGACAGAACGTCAGGTTTCCCGGTGGTTTGTGCAATGCCTTCGGGAGCAGTCCATGCTCCTGGAAGTCATCTTCCTCTACTATGCATACTTTGAGATGGCACCTGAGGAGCTCCTGGCGTTTGCAAAGATGTTCAAAGAGCAGGGATTTGGCACAAGACAAACCAACAGACATCTAGTAGATGAGAGCATGGATCACCTCGTGGATCGTATTGGGTAAGTGTTAGGGGTGTTTGTGAAGGGGGTACAGAGCAAAACAATTGTTTTTCTCAGGAAAAAATGTATTTATAATTATGTCTTCCTTGTTCTGTGTGAGCCATGACTCAAGGGGGGAGTGAGAATCCTGCCATACATCCTGGTGTCAGAGTTATAGAGGTGGAAAAGCTGTCTTCAAATTTCAGTGACCCTTTGTTGTCTGTTCAACCAGAAAAGGTAGTTCTGAAGGATGTAATTTGTCCTGTACCAGCATTTCAAGACAAGATTTGGATTACGTACTGTTCATTTCTTGTAATTTTTTATTGCTTCAAAGAAAGCTGAGCAAAGCAAACTAAAGGTTGCTTTTTGACCACTTACAGTTACAAAAAAAAATCACCTGAATTCTCAAAGTTCTAACCTGCTTGTTTTTACTCTTCACCTGCCTGTTGTAGCTACTTTAGTGCTCTTATTCTGGTGGAAGGCATGGAAATTGACTCCCTCCACGAACGTGCTTTGGATGACAGGACAGAGGAGCACAAGTTGGCCAACAGTCAGCACGTTCACCAGGTAAAACATGGGCACAGTAACCAACCCCTCCTCATGCCTAACAATACAGAACTTACTGTGATTACCCAGGCACTGCTGTGTCTGTAAACTTCTGGTCCTTGGGCTTGTTGGCCAAGTATAGGAACTGGCATCCACATACCATGAGAAGGGCACAATCAGCTATGTGCTTGTTGAGTATGAATTACATTCAGATTCTCAGTTATTTTGCTTTTGATTTGTCTCTGTCATCTGCAGGAGATGGACAATCAGCTGCTGCAGTTAGGGGATGTCTCACATCATGCTCCGGTGCTTTTGGCCTGGGCTCTGCTGCGTCACACCATAAGCCCAGAGGAGTCCACAAACATCATCAGGAGGATGGGCAGCACTGCTATCCAGCTAAATGTCTTCCAGTATCTGACAAAGCTGCTGCGATCCCTCAGCAGTGGGGGCAAGAATGTGAGTTTCCTCAATTGTACATATAAACTTTTGAGGGTGTAACTGCTCCTGATGTACAGCTGTGGTGGGAAGCAGATGAGTGAACCAATGCTCTATTCAAACATGCAGTAAAAACATGTTCTATCATATTAAGCTTCTTTCAGTGAGGATCAGAAATCAAGTTGGAATGAAACAGATTGTTATGTCCATAGAATTAAAAAAAAGCTTTGTAAAGCAAGGATCTATATCTCTCTTGAGCAGAATGGACTCCAGTTAGTCAAAGTTCTTGATTTGCCTCTATAAGTGTATTTGCCATTGTGGATCTTGAGTATTGGATGATTTAACTCTGCACTATTCACTGTATAGAACTTCATTAGACAACATGGTGTATTAGGGTAAACTGCTTTGTAGACAGAAGGCAGTGAAAGCAAATCCTTTTGATTCCTACAAATATTGAGTGCTTTTTTTTTTTTTAAATTTTATTTTGTTGCCTGCAAGGAATTTCTAGTGATAATGGTAATGGCAAGACACCTGCTTTCAGTGAAATATTTCATGTTAATGTGGAGCTTAACTAATGACTGCCCCCTGCTTTTCTGCCTCGTGCAATAAGGATGCATAAAAAGGCAGTTATCTGGTGTGTAAAGCAGACTGAGTAGAGTTACAGCATGCTTGTAATTCATAGAATTTCCCATAACAGCCTTGTGTATTCTTTCTTTGCAGTGTACTGCCAGCACAGCTTGTATGTGTATTTATGGACTTCTTTCCTTTGTCCTCACATCACTGGAATTACATACATTGGGCAATCAGCAGGTAAGCATCCAAGACCTTTTGCATTTGTTACATAATTTAAAATAACTTGTTGTAACTGATGCTTATTGCCTATTAACTTGTAATCCTGCATTTCAGACTGCAAGCTTTATGTGGCTTAGGGAGACCCAAATGAGTGATTTGCTGGTTTTCCTACTGCATTCACACTGTGCATATCTAGTAAACACCTCAACAGACTGGCAGATTAGTAATGAAAGAGCACAGCATGCATTTGAAGTGTCCTATGGATATGAAACTAATTGTTGATCTGTTATTCCCAAAACAATGGAAATCATACAGGCTCCATTTTTGAGTTGGACTGGGCATTTTACAGCCCTCTGCAGATATTGTGGATGCATTTGTTGTGGCCAGTTCATTCATGATGAGGAGCATGGCTTTAGGTTGTGTTTGGGGGGGTTGGGTGTGTTTTGGCTCCAGGAAGTAGTTACATCTTGGTGGGTAAACATGGAAACTTAAATTCCAAAGATGTGGCAGCTCCTGTTTGGGGCAAAATCCTTCTGTGTGAAGTAGCTTTGTTTTTTTCCATCCTGTCTTCCTTTGTAGGATATAATTGATGCTGCATGTGAAGTTCTGGCAGCTTCCAGCATTCCTCAGCTCTTCTGGAAAACAGTGAGTGTGTTTGCAACTTGTTTGACCTACCTTGTTTGTAACCAAGACCTGATAAAAGATTCCCTTTTAGGAAAGGAACAGGATGGTTGTATTTAGTGAGTTGGTTTCTAGGAGGGCCTGAGGAGTAAATGTTCATTTGCATCTATCTTTGATTTACTTTTGCCCTTTCCTGCTTTTTAGGTACAGCTTTGACTTTACACTTGAAAAGGATACTGGAACGAGTTTTAATATAGGTGATAGTTGATATCAGGGCTGGGGCTGCAAGGATTGAACTAACTGCTGGCAAAAGCATTCTGCTTATTTTTTGTTGTCACAGAATTAGGATGATATGTAGTGCCTTACAGTCTTACTTCTTGCCTTATACTTGCAGATTGCCTCATGCTTTAGTCTGTGCAAGTGTGATCTCCAGTCACTGGAGTGATACTTTTGTGCATGATTTATGTTAAGTGTACAGCTTAAAAAGGAACTGTAACCTTGTGCTATACTGAGACCCTTTTAGCTTTTCTTTTTAGTAATAAGACATTTGTTTTCTGTTTCCACCACCAGGAACCTACGGCAGGTCTGGGTATTATCCTGGACAGTGTTTGTGGGATGTTCCCCCATCTTCTCACTCCTCTGCTTCAGCTGCTTCAAGCCCTTGTGTCTGATAAATCTACTGCAAAAAAGGTACAGGATCTCTCTTGGTGTTTGGGAGATGATTTATTTCAAGTCAGGGATGACATGCTCTGTGATTCTTCCTTTCCATTACATGTGTTTATCTCAATTGCAGTCTTAGGTAACAGACATAAGCTTTTTTCTAAGAACAGTAGACAGGGCTCCTTTAGAGTTGTGTGCTGTTGAAGGATGCTGTTTTCTGCCTTTTAGAAAACTTTTCAACTTTAATGGTTGAAGATTAAGATGCCAGTTTTTAGGTGGTACTTCATTAGATGAGACTTGTCTGAACATGAGGACTGTGTAATAATGTTTTGGTAGGGTTGATGTAGTAGAAAGATACTGTACACCTCAATTAAACTTGCCTGTTCCTGGAAATGACCTGGTTAATAAATTTTTGAGAAGCTCTGTCCCTTTGGCTGTGTTGTTGAAGCTCTCTCTGATGCAGGTATACAGTTTCCTGGATAAAATGTCCTTCTACATTGAGCTGTACAAGCACAAACCTCCAGACGTGATCTCCCATGAGGACGGCACACTGTGGCGCAGACAGGCTCCAAAGCTCCTCTATCCTCTTGGTAAGGAAACTGCACTTCACCTTTGCTTACTGCAATGCTTTGGGGAATTTAGCTCTTTCTTTACTTGGCTTCTAACTCATGGCTAAACTTCTAACTCATTTGTGTCTTTGTTTCACCTGCTTCTTCAATCTTTAGGACTAGGTCAAACAAATCTCCGGATACCTCAGGGAACAGTGGGGCAAGTGATGCTGGATGATCAGGCTTATTTGGTACGGTGGGAGTATTCCTACAGCAGTTGGACTCTGTTCACCTGTGAGATTGAGATGCTGCTCCATGTTGTGTCAACAGCAGGTGAGACAGGCTGGGAGTGCAAAAGAGAATAAATAATTATTAATTGGTGTCAATTTGAGGTTAGTAGTAGGACTGAACAGCTCTGAGTACATTTGGAAGCACATGGAATACTTTTTGAGAAACCTGATGATGATTATTATTCTGTAAAATTCACTGCAAAAGGCCAAGAGCATGCAGTGAAATGAGATACATTTTAGATGATGGAAAAGTTGAGATAGATAAACAAATGGTTTTTGATATGGTAGATGGATGGTTTTAAATCATGTAGATATGTGGTAAGATAAATGTGCATTGTTGTTGTCTTGATTACTGCTGAAGTATCATTTTGCATCCTAATGCTTGGTTTTCTTTACCCAGATGTGATTCAGCATTGCCAGAGGGTCAAGCCCATAATTGATCTTGTTCATAAAGTCATCAGCACTGATGTATCAATAGCAGATTGTCTTCTGCCAATCACATCACGAATCTACATGCTCCTGCAGAGGTGAGTCACTGACAGCAGAGGTACCGAAGCAGATAGAGTGACCTGGAAGGATAGCTGATTACTTATTTTGCCAAGAGCTTTACAAGATGGGTGTCAGTGCTTGAACTCCCCAAGACTGGTGTTCAGCTCTCAAAACCGTTCTGGTTACACGCAGGTTAATGTTTTGATGCAGCAGAACAGCCCCTCTTCTACTTCTTTCCTGAAGTGGAATATTATCCCTTTAAAGGCAGTTTTGATTAGTAGCTATATTTACATGAAAGGGGGATAAAACATAGCATTAGAGCTGTAACTCACAGGTTTTAAAACAGTTGTATTTATTAACTCCTCCCAGAGTTAACTGCCTGGGAATTGATGTTCAGCTGTATAATTACTGTTTGCTGTGACAACCTGCTGTCTTGCCAGCCTTGCTCTGGCAGTAAATGGTTCTGACTCAGGTGTGAGGAGGAGGTGGCAAGTCTAGACTGAAAGTGCAGGCTCTGGTACCTGTATTTATCTGCTTAAATTTTATATATGTGTACTTCAGTGAGAGGGAAAGAAGCTTTTTGATTAAAAAACCAGAGTAGACCACAGGTGGCAGTGCTTATTTCATGCATGCTGTTTCTCTTTTGTAGGCTAACAACTGTAATCTCTCCCCCTGTGGATGTTATTGCTTCTTGTGTCAATTGCTTGACAGTCCTGGCTGCTCGAATGCCAGCCAAGGTGAGGAAAGAACCTGCTGGTGAGAACTAGTACATTTATATGTAAATGAGAAGGAGTATTTCTACCTCTTCTCTTGCAGGTTTGGACTGACCTTCACCACACGGGGTTCTTGCCATTTGTTGCCAATCCACTGTCCAGTATGAATCACATGATTAGGTATTCATATTCCCCACCCCATTTTTTTTACCTAACCGATTCATAACATGCAATAAGAACTTTTTGCCAGTGTGTAATCTGTGCAGCTGCCATCTCTCACTCATGTCAGGATCCTGCTATTCATGTGATGAACTATCTTGCTCATTTCACAGTGCAGAGGGAATGAATGCTGGGGGCTATGGAAACCTATTGATGAGCATGGAACAGCCCCAAGGCGAGTACAGTGTTACCATCTCCTTCCTGAACCTGGTAACAACTCTTGTCCGGGTGAGTGCTTCTGGAGTGCTCAATGTGCCACCAGCTCTGAGCTGTTATGATTGAGAAGTGAAAGTGATCTCAGCCATGTCTGAGATCAGTCTCTGTGCAGCAGGGCTCTCTCAGTAATCTTTGCTCCACTCTCCCTTCTGCACTGCTGGTTGTGCTTTCTCTGATCTGATTCTTACAAAAAAGTATTTTGACTCGTCTCAAATGATTACAAAAGACTAGAAATTGCTTGTAAATCTATGTCCCCATGTTCTGTGGTTTTCTCATACTTCAAAGTCAACAAGGAATATTTTCTCCAAAAGTTTTCTTGTCCCCCTCCTGGTTAAATAACGTTTCTGTTTCTCCTAGGGACAACTTGGTAGCACCCAGAGCCAAGGCCTGGTGCCTTGCATCGTGTTTGTTCTGAAGGAAATGTTACCAAATTACCACAAATGGAGATACAACTCCCATGGAGTGAGAGAGAAAATTGGTAAGGATGTTAATAGGGGGAGTAGGAGGGGAAGAGAATAAAACGATCACTTGCCTTCTTTTTTTCTAGCAGCCATTTGGGATTTGCATTGTACATCTCCTGGTACTGTTAGATGCTGTGATTTGTTGGAAAATATTAGGAACGAGGGAAAAGTTTTCAAAATCTGAGTAGTTCATTTCATCTCTGTTTTAGGGTGCCTAATTCTGCAGCTGATCCATGCCATACTGAACATATGCCCTGAAATGGATCCTCGCAGCAGGTAAGACAGGTGAGAGGTCTCACACCTGCAGCAGCCTGGTTTACAGGGCAGGAATCACTGTCATTTTGTTTCAGTTTTTGAATTCAAACGACTAGGGGGAGCTGGCATAGCTGTGTAGTGCTGGTTTCAGGTCTTTGCTGCATTACTGAGTACAGGAAGGGTAGCAAAAGACTAGGGACAGAGCAAATCACATTGGTTTCTAGAACTTCTGGTAAAAAGAGAAGAGTAGATTTCCTGGGACAGGCTGCCATCCACTTTCCTATTTGGTGTACTGTGGTGAAAGTAGAAGGGAGAGTAAAGGAAGGGTCAGTGGGGATGTGGAATTGAAGAAGTTACTTTGTGGTAGTTTTCTAAGTGCAATGTAGCAAAATGCCACAGGTGCTCCTGGTGACACTGTCCTGTGTTTGTGTCACAGCAATGCCCCCAGCCTGCAGTCCTTGTGCATCTTCAGCCTGGCCAACACGGAGGCAGGGCAAGCTGTCATTAACATCATGGGGATTGGGGTGGACACCATTGACATGGTCATGGTCTCCCAGTCCAGCAGGTGAGTGGGCTGTGGCTGTTGGGGCAGCTTCTGTGTGCTGGCTCTGAGTGAAAATATCTTGCAACTCTGATGGAGTTTCCTCTTGGAATGCTGTGCAAATAATAAATGTTGGTGAACACAGTTCCTTACTTTGATTTCTCTTTGGAAGCAGTGATGAGTCCCAAGGCCAAGGGCAGCTGCTGATCCAGACAGTTAAGCTGGCGTTCTCCGTTACCAACAACGTCATCCGCCTGAAGCCCCCGTCCAGCGTGGTGTCTCCCCTGGAGCAGGCACTCACTCAGCATGGTGGGTACTGCTCCCTGGGGCAGCCTGGGACCTGTGCTGCTGGGTGATCTGCAAATGGCACTCTGTGTCTCATCACAAACACTAGTTAAAGTTTCCAGGTTACAAAAAGTGGTTGCTACTGATGGGGAAGGCCTCTTCTCCCTCCTCTGAGGCGTTCTTCCCCTCTGGGTCGGCTTTTAAAGGATTAATCAAACATGGCTTATTGTTTGCTGCTTTGTAATGAGATTAATGTAATTACAGAATATACTAAATCAGCTGCTGTTAATGCCTCTGGCTGGACCCATATCATGTTCTTTTGGGAGACCAACTTAGTCCTCATCCTCTTTTGTGGAAATCAGTATTTACCTATTCCTTGGTAAATAGTTATATCTTGCTTCTTCTCTTAGATTTCATTTCTGTTCTCTCCAGGTGCTCATGGAAACAACCTTATTGCTGTCTTGGCCAAATACATCTACCACAAGCATGACCCTGCACTTCCACGCCTGGCCATCCAGCTGCTCAAACGACTGGCTACAGTAAGATAAGACACACACCAGTGCTCCTTTGCTTCTCCCCTTGTGACTGACTCCAGCACTGAATTTTTTTCAAATAATTTCCTCAGACATTTTTTGTATCTTAGTGCAAGTCAGTTGAAGCAGGGTGGACTGACAGCTGTAAGTTAGGACACATGAAAATCGTCTAAAGGATCCTTTAGTTTTTTCATGTAGTCTTCTGCTGTTTCAGAAGTCATTCAGCACTCACTGGAAAGCATCCCATGAATGGTTTTTTTTCTGCAAAGTGTTTGCACCTCCATTTGTTCTCTTCCCAGTTTCTCAAGTCACTTTTAAATACAATTCGTAGACCTTCCTACCTGGCATTTTACCATCTTACTGAGAAGAGTATCCTATTTGAGTTTTTATTGGGACCTTTCAACTTTTAGACTTCTGGACTGAGTAAAAGCAGGCTTTAGATTTAGGAAGGCTTTTCTACTTTATTTTGTGTGCTAAATGTCTAAATATTTGTAGCTTTCTTAAATCATATAAATCTAGATATGGGCTTATTTATTTCAAGAAATGTAATTCTAAAACAGTTTTTTTGTCTTCTATTTCTTTTGTAACCTTTGAGAAACAGGTGAGGATAGAGTAGAATTGCTCAAGAGGGGCATTATCAGGTTTCTTCCTGCTTAGTGACGACTTATTTTACTAGGTTCATAGATTCAATATTAAATATTTTCAAGTTTCAATACAGTCACCTTTTTTGTAGAATTAAGCATTCTCTGCAGCACGTTTATTTCCCCCTCTGATGTTTGTTTCCGTGGGCAGGTTGCCCCCATGTCCGTGTACGCCTGCCTGGGCAGTGATGCTGCTGCCATCCGCGACGCCTTCCTCACACACCTGCAGAGCAAGATCGAGGACATGCGCATCAAGGTCATGATCCTGGAGTTCCTCACAGTTGCAGTGGAGACACAACCTGGGCTCATTGAGCTGTTCCTGAACTTGGAAGTGAAGGATGGCAATGATGGGTCAAAGGTACAATAGTAGATTCTTGCCTGAGGACTCACTGCTTTTTTTTTTTTGCATACTACAGCACTGGATACTAAAATCTGATAGTTCTTGTAACCTGATGTGCTTAATTTAAAGATAAATGCAGGTTGTGCTTGTATTTAATAGATGTGGTGCTACCCCAGTATCACCTTTGAAAGATAAACTTTCCCCAATATTTCAAGGCAGATACTGAGTTAGCAACAGAACATCTACAAAGACCAAGGGTGCCCATGACCTGCTGTCTTCACTCCGTGTGCTGTTCTTTGGGCAACCTTAAAACACTCGTTCATGACACTCTGGCAGTGAGAAAGCTAAAGACGTGGATACAATGGACAACATACTTCTCCAGCATTATAACCACTTGTAACCTCTTGCCTCCTTTTGCTTTAGGAATTCAGCTTGGGGGAGTGGAGTTGCCTCCAAGTGGTGTTGGAGCTGATTGACTCCAAGCAGCAGGAGAGGTACTGGTGCCCTCCTCTCCTGCACCGCGCTGCCATCGCCTTCCTGCATGCGCTGTGGCAGGACCGGCGCGACAGCGCCATGCTCGTGCTGAGGACAAAGTGAGTTGGTGTTCCTCGACAAGGCATTTGCCTTCCTCTTTTCCAAAACACTTTTTCTGTGGTTTATCAGACTTTTCAGGGACGTTTGCATCTTAGTGTGTGGTGAGGGTATGCAGTGTGTGGGCTTCGAGTGTGGAAGATGGGAAGCCGCAGTGTGTCAGAAGCAAATATATTTGTTTCTTTTATACAAAGCTAAATAAACTTGTGTTTACCAAAGCATATTTTCTACAAAATTTGGAACACTCAAAATGCTGCTATGCACATGGCACGAGGGAGGTAACTGGTGATACTTTTGTTTGTGTCTTTTAGGCCAAAGTTTTGGGAAAATTTAACTAATCCCCTCTTTGGGACTCTTCCTCCACCTTCCGAATCATCAGAGGTGAGTTACATCCAAACAAAATGAAGGGATTTATGTACTTCTCAGAAGAGGTTTCTAAGTGATGTCTGTGGCTGTTCCCTCTGCTTGCAGCTTCCTAAAAGGAGCTGTGGCCAAGTGGGTTAAACACAGGCAGGAGATGAAGTGAATGCTGTCTGGCTTTTCAGAGACTGGGCAGCCATGAGCTGTATCTTGAAATTCTCTGCTATTTATTCACATATGAAACAAAAATAGCTGTGGGGCAGCTGTGGTAACATTCACTGTAGAAGGTGTACTGTCTGAATTGTATCCACAGTGTGTATTCAAGCTGACTGCTGTCCTGAAGGAATTGATTAGGTTCTTCTTATTCCTTTCTGTGCAAGTTTTTCCCTTCATTCTGAAAGCCCTGTGCTCTCACTCAAGAGTTTGAACTCTGAGCACAGTATTCTGTCCTTATTGTCACCAGTCCATGGTCAAAATGACATAAGTATTGCTATTGTGGGAGAAATTTAGTCTCCTGCAGAACTGGAGTATCAGCCATCCCAAGTATATAGGTAGGGGTAAAACAGAATTTCACTTACCCTTGGAGCTAAGATTTGATTTTTTTTTTAATTGCTTGGTTTTTTTGTTTTCGTAGCTCAGTGTCTTGGATACCTGTGCCTTAATAATGAAAATCATCTGCTTGGAGATCTACTATGTTGTCAAGTGAGTCTTTGGTAATCTCTTCTTCATCCCTGTACTTTTTAGTTATCTAAACTGTGTGTGTTAACTCTTGATACACCATATGGGCTTTGATGGGCAAAGCACATACAATCCTCTGAAAATCCAGGAGTGACTCATGAACACAGTACAAGCATTCATTTGAGATTCTTGCAGTCACTAGTTGCAGAAAGATACTACAATTCTTCTGCAGTCCTTAGGTGAGAATGTGTCAGTATTTTCCTTGTATCCTGAAATAAGAATATACAGTATTTGTTAAAACTAATTGTCAGCTAAGCTGAGAAAACCTGTAGTGGTTGAATCACATTTAGTGGTTTTCTCCCACTTGATTTGTTTTCCTGAAAGTGACAGCTGTTTCATATGTCGAAAAGTCAGCGTTAACTAAAACCTCTGGTTTAAGAAACAATTATAGATTTTCTTCAGGGATCATGCTTTTCCTTCATATTTGATGCAAAAAGTGGGATTCCCTGCACAGGTCAAATATGTGGAGTAACCTTCACTTGCAAGCTGTGTCCTTGGCTTTCCTCCCTGAATCTCGGAAGAAGTATATTTTCTGACCCAAGAATAAATGAAGATAACTTCTCCTCTTGATTTGGTCAGGGGCTCGCTGGATCAGTCCCTGAAAGACACACTGAAGAATTTCTCCACCAAAAAGCGCTTTGCCTACTGGTCAGAGTATGTGAAATCCCTGGCACAGCACGTGGCAGAGACCGAGGGCACCAGCTGTGCCTCCATCACCGAGTATCAAATGCTCATCTCAGCCTGGCGAATGCTGCTCATCATCTCCACAAGCCATGTAAGGGCTGCCTCTTACCTTGCTGAGAGTCTGAAATGAACATTTTGAACAATACAATGTCAGCAGCTTCCTAGGGCCAGCTAAGCAGAATTCAGTTTTTTTTCTTTCAGTTTTGTTGTGTGTGTGAACGCAGTGCAGGTTGGCACGAGCGTGGTGCAAGAGGTTAGAGTGGGTGGTGTTTTGCTGTTTGATCAAAATGAGCATATTGTCCTCTCAGCAGAGGAGGGAGATAGTAAATAATTTTTAGAGGGTTTCTAAGTAATTTCTGTAATCCTGACAAGCTTTTCCTGTGTCAAGTGAGGCAAGAATGCACCATTAAGCAATTAGTCATTGCCAGCTTCTTGTCAATGGTAATGTAGGGCTAAAGTGATTTCTGTAAAACTCAGCAGCTATGATATTGATGATTCTTAAAGTAACAAAACAGTAAACTGATTTTAGGCTGCTTAGAAGATGCACCTTTTGTTGTGTTGATTGATCTTTATCTTTGTTGATTTAGGCTGATATCATGCATCTGACAGATTCTACAGTTCGTCAGCAGTTGTTTCTGGATGTGCTAAATGGCACCAAGGTTTTGGTAGGTGTTGCTTC
Organism: Horornis vulcanius; assembly: GCA_013401035.1. Taxonomy (NCBI): domain Eukaryota; kingdom Metazoa; phylum Chordata; class Aves; order Passeriformes; family Scotocercidae; genus Horornis; species Horornis vulcanius. Next base: position 6,043 of record VZUA01001358.1, on the reverse strand, counting down.
CTATCAGTTCTTTCATTTCCTAATTGCTTATCTTCTTTTCACTGTTTCTGCAGATGCTTGTAATCATAGGGGTTTTTAGATCCTGTGAAAATGGGCTGAAACAGAGTCTCTGTCCATGAGCTGATGAGCTGCTTAAATCTTTATTTTGTATGTGTCATTCTTGTCATCACTAAATAACTCTGCAAGGGTCCTGGCTCTGGTCCCCTCAGTTCTGCTGAAGAACAAACCTCATTTGGTCATTTGGTGGTGGTGCTTGGGCTGGGCATTTCTGAGGTGTTTCTACGTGTGGCTGTTCCAGCTGTAATTCTCACAGTATTTCTCCTTAGCTCCAAGTTCCCATGTCAGTGCCCTGTCTGCAGCTGGGGTCTATGCTGTGTACCCTTCTTCTGATCCTGCTCAAGCAGTGGAAAAGGTAGGTATTTTGTTTGGATAATTACTAGTCACTGCTATAAATAAAAACTTCGGAGATGATGTTTAAATAAAAATAGGGGAGATTATGTTGAAGTGTTTAGCTCTAGTGAGAATCCCTTAGTGATCTGGGGAGAAAACGGAAGCCTTATCGTTGAATTCTCTTTTGGGATGTCACGTCACTTGGTTGTGGCTGAAATTGTTGTGAGAAATCTCTGGTAGCAATACAGTTTATTTGATTTCCTGCTTGCTGGTGAAAAGTAGCAAAAGAGCCTTTGTGATAGGTAGTCCTGCTTTCTCACTCTGATTGTCACAATGAAGGGAAAATGCATTCTCTCGTTCTGTGGAATGTCTTTAGTGAGATCCAGGTGGTGATTTAAACTTTACTTTGAAGAACTGCTTTTATTTTCGGGGGTCATATAACTTATGATCCATACAGCTCAGTCAAGCCAATATATTTATTGAGGGATCTTGTCTAATCTGAAGAGCTCTCCCTTTTTGTTGTCAGCGAGTTGAGTTCTGTGGATAAAATCATAAACTCCTTGACGCAGATTCTGGAGGGAGTACTACAGGCAGATCAGCAGATGATGGAGAAAACCAAAGCCAAAGTGTTCTCAGCTCTTATCACTGTTCTGCAGATGAAGGAGATGAAAGGTGAGGTGGTGCATGTGCAGGTGTTGAGATGCCAGGGCTAACACACCTTACACCCAGCATGTGCAAGATAAACACATGGTGCTGGTAGTAGTGCAGGGTGCTGAATGTAGTCACCAGCCTGTGGGACTTCCCTCCTTTTTTCTTTCTTTCTTTAGCTGGTTTTACAAAGAGGTGAGGTTTATCATTCATTCACTCTATGTCCTTGTCTTCCCTTCTCCTGTCTCTCCCTGACAATAACCCCTGTTTGATCAGTCTGGTTCCTGTGTGTGTTTGCAAACAGGATGTGTAAGTCAGGCTCTCTGAGTGACTGTAGAGCTTAGATTCTGTCATGGATTTCTAGTCAGAGATAACAAAAGACCCAAGCAAAAGCACAAGAAAGGATACATTTTGTTACAAACCACAGAAACCAGTCTGGTCATTACTCCTGTCCCTTGTGGTGCATCTGGCATTGCAGCAGCACTTGAAGACCCTCAGTGGAGTCTGGGCAGTATTTCTCTATGCAACACACACAAAGGCAACTGTGATTAAAAGTGTGTCAGGTTCCTTGTCTGTGTTCCTTGTCCCAGTGCTTTGGCCCTGCAAACCTGTACGTTTGGAAAAATAAATAGAAAGTGGAGGGCTGGTTTGATTTTAATTGTTTTCTTTGCTGTTGAATTTGAGTTTCTAGTCACGTTGGAAAAAGGTGGGGCAATTTATTATAATGGTTTTGATAAGAATGTGACATTTATATGGATTCACAGACCACAGACTGCACCCAATCTGCATAGGCTGATACCAGCAGTCTGGAGCAGTGGGTGGGAATTGCTGTGGTGAAATAATCTGTCCATAGTAGTGCTTGATTAGTGTTTTGACATGTTATGAGTTTATATGACTTTGTATGACAAAAACTGCATGTTTTTGTTACCAAGATGGATATAATCCCTTAATACGTCCTCCTAGATGTTAACATCTGACTTAGTCACAGCTCCTCACATTGTTTTGTAGGTTTTGAAATGAGAGCAGAATAAATGCTAATGCCAAGAAATGTGGCTCAGTGATGTTACCAGTAAAACTGGAAAGCTGAGTACAAGGACTGTGTGTTAACTGGTGTCTGTTGTGTGTGTCACAGTGAATGACATCCCCCAGTACCCCCAGCTGGTGCTGAGTGTGTGTGAGACTCTCCAGGATGAGGTCATTGCTCTTCTGGACCAGACTCGGCACAGCCTGACCTTGGGAGATGCTGCAGATGACAAGGACAGCATGGAGACTGATGATGCCTCCCGAGTGAAGCACAAGGACCAGCGAGATGGGGTAAAGAAAGGACCTGCTCCTCTGCTCTGCACTCCTGTCTCTTCTCTCTAGGCAAAAGTTTCATGATGCTTGGAACGACTTTCACTTGTAGCTTGCTGCCTTCAAAGGAGGTTTCAGCAGTTTCTATTTCAGAATTACTTGATGTTTTCTTGGCTCACATCAGTCTGGAAAGTTGGCTGTTGCTGCCTCTTCTTCAGATGTGTCCTAAAAAACATTGTCATAAGTGCTAATACAGCCGAGAGGTGTACAGAGTATAACGTGAGGGATACCAGGAGCCTTCATTTGTGATTCTGAGAATGATTGAACTTTAGGTTGTGATAGTAAATGCTTTTGAGGTTTNTGGTGAAATAATCTGTCCATAGTAGTGCTTGATTAGTGTTTTGACATGTTATGAGTTTATATGACTTTGTATGACAAAAACTGCATGTTTTTGTTACCAAGATGGATATAATCCCTTAATACGTCCTCCTAGATGTTAACATCTGACTTAGTCACAGCTCCTCACATTGTTTTGTAGGTTTTGAAATGAGAGCAGAATAAATGCTAATGCCAAGAAATGTGGCTCAGTGATGTTACCAGTAAAACTGGAAAGCTGAGTACAAGGACTGTGTGTTAACTGGTGTCTGTTGTGTGTGTCACAGTGAATGACATCCCCCAGTACCCCCAGCTGGTGCTGAGTGTGTGTGAGACTCTCCAGGATGAGGTCATTGCTCTTCTGGACCAGACTCGGCACAGCCTGACCTTGGGAGATGCTGCAGATGACAAGGACAGCATGGAGACTGATGATGCCTCCCGAGTGAAGCACAAGGACCAGCGAGATGGGGTAAAGAAAGGACCTGCTCCTCTGCTCTGCACTCCTGTCTCTTCTCTCTAGGCAAAAGTTTCATGATGCTTGGAACGACTTTCACTTGTAGCTTGCTGCCTTCAAAGGAGGTTTCAGCAGTTTCTATTTCAGAATTACTTGATGTTTTCTTGGCTCACATCAGTCTGGAAAGTTGGCTGTTGCTGCCTCTTCTTCAGATGTGTCCTAAAAAACATTGTCATGAGTGCTGATACAGCCGAGAGGTGTACAGAGTATAACGTGAGGGATACCAGGAGCCTTCATTTGTGATTCTGAGAATGATTGGACTTTAGGTTGTGATAGTAAATGCTTTTGAGGTTTTTCTTGGTACAGCCCTGTACCTACCTACCTTTCTTTGTCACTGCAGGTTTGTGTTCTGGGTCTGCACCTGGCTAAGGAGCTCTGTGAAGTGGATGAAGATGGAGACTACTGGCTGCAGATTACTAGGAAAGTCCCTGTGCTTCCTACCATCTTTGCTGCACTGGAGATCAGCCTGAGAGTTAAACAAAACCTTCACTTCACAGAGGCCTCATTACATTTGCTGCTGACCTTAGCAAGGACTCAGCAGGTGAGAGATGCAGAGAAGTGAGAGAACATAGCTGTACACTTAAATAAGAAAAGCCTGTCTCATTTTTTATCTCATTATCCTGTCTGTGATGCAGCTGAATGATGAACTGTAGATAAAGGGGTATTTTTTGGAGGCTGGCAAGCAGCAGGTCCTATATGTACACCTGCTTAGTGTGCTTATTCTCCATAGTAGGATGTGTGGGAAAAGCTGAGCCAGCCTGACACTGTTGCTCAACACAGTGACACAGACTCGGAGTTTAGAAGGCTGAGAAAATGACTTTATTTATTGTTGGGATGTGGGGTTTTTTTTCATACTATTTTACACAGACCAATTTGGTTGGTGAAACAAGGACAAACTTTTTCAATCACATTGGTCAATTCAGAGGGACATCAAGAAAAGTCCCTCTTAGGAAAAGGAATGAAAACATAGGTACAGTTAAAAAAACTTTTTTCTTATTTACAGAAAATTGCTTGAGAAAAGAATTTCAAAAAACCAAAACATCTCAGGCATGAAACTAGAGTGACACCAGCCTGGCAGCCCTGTCATTTACAGCAGGCACTTTCACTGAATGGATTCTGAAATGCAGTTACCCCCTTGTTAAACCAGTATTGAGTGTTGGAACCTGCTTCTTTATTAGTTTCAATAAAGTGTTATTTATCTATTACAAATTCAGCTGGTGTGGGGCTTTGGATGAAAACAAGGTTGTTCCAAAGCCCTTTTGCAAAGATTATGTCTGTACCAAAGCAGGTGATGAATAGAATTCTGAGCAGTTATGCAGGTTCCATTTTGCTTTTCTTGATGTCGAACTTTTAACAATATAAGAGGTGTGTGTAGATGAAAGCTCTGTAAAGGGGTGGTGACAGTGCAAAGGACAGAAATATCTACTGCAACAAAGTCTCTTCAGTCTCAGAGAGCAGAGACACAGATTCCAGCTGCAGTCTGTTCTTGTAGGGAGCAGCAGCAATGGCTGGAGCTGGTGTTTCCCAGAGTGTCTGCCTGCCCCTGCTGAGCGTGTACCAGCTCAGCACAAACGGAGCCATTCAGGTGGGTGCTGCTTCCTTCATTCCAGCTGGAAATGCCCCTGGAGAGCTGCTCATGCCCTCCCAGGCTGTGGCTGGAGGTTGCCACAATGGTGTGGAGGGAAAAAAGTCGCTTATTTTTGTATGTGATTTGTTCAGACATCTGCTTCATCCCGGAAGTCCCTGGATGCCCCCTCCTGGCCCGGGGTCTATCGCCTCTCCATGTCCCTGATGGAACGTCTTCTCAAAACACTCAGATACAACTTCCTGACAGAAGCCCTGGACTTTGTGGGTGTCCATCAAGAGAGGATCCTTCAGGTGTGCCACAAACTGCCTGTGTGCTTCACTTGGCTCCTCTGTTCCAACAGCAGTGGAAATGAGTCTGAAAGGGCAGAAGCATTGAAAAGTCACTCCTGCCTTGGGGAGGGTTACAGTGGAAATTACTGTGAGAGGAGGATGGAATGTTATCCCATCTGTCCCTTATCTGTCATGGCCCTGATTTTCTTCTCTCTCCTTCCCAGTGCCTGAATGCAGTACGGACCGTGCAGAGCTTGGCCTGTCTGGAAGAGGCTGATCACACTGTTGGCTTCATTCTTCAGCTCTCAAATTTCACAAAGGAGTGGCATTTCCACCTGCCACAGCTTATGAGGGACATGCAGGTAGGAATCAGGATATTTCTGTGGATAATACATTGCCTTGGAGTGCAGGGATTTGGTTGTCTTAAGAGAAAATGGCACTATATCACTTTTTTATTACCACTCCTTTAATGGGAATTACAGCTGAGGTTATTTAACTGCCCATTCTGTCAGTACCTTGTCTCGAGTGAGGAACTGTTGGCTTACTTTCAGTTCTTAATGCCAGGTGATTTCAAGAAAACACTGGGAAATTAAGAGACTGTGTGAATCCTTTATGATCACAGCGCTGTGTTTGGATTTGCTGGCTTCCAGCAGTGGCAGTGAATAGATGGGTTTGAGCTTTTATGAGATTTCTCCCTGGCTTTATTTCTTTCAGGTGAATCTGTGTTACCTGTGCCAGGCCTGTACCTCCCTCCTGCACAGCCGTAAAATGCTCCAACACTACCTGCAGGTGAGGATCCTACACCAAACTTTAAGTGTTGCATGACCATGCTCCCTGTTAGAAGGATTATGATTATTCATTATCAAGGGTCTTGGATATTGAGTGGATTGTTGATAATCCTCATGGTGATTATTGACACCCATCAACAGGTAGGATTTGCATTTCTTCACAGCTAAAAAAAAAAAA
>VZUA01001356.1:15182-25972 GCA_013401035.1 Horornis vulcanius | reverse complement strand
ACTAAAGGGAAAGAGACAATGGTGACCAGGCATGTACAATTCAATTAAGTGCAAAATAAAGTGAACTATCTCATTTGTCAAGTGAACTGCTTAATTGTGGCTACTTGCATCACTGAACACAAATACTATTATTTTACAGTGCTTCAGAGCACTGAACCCTGATTGTAGAATTTTTTAGCTTGATTAATAGCTCAGTATTCATCAATAACTCAATAGCTTACAATTTTAATTACTTGCATTTGAAAATCTAGCTACTCGCCAACCAACTTTGAAAGTAATATAGAAAACTGTGGAAAGGTAATTTAGATTATATGGCCCTTAAAGATACACAGATATCTATTAAAAAATATTAAAAAACAACAAACCAACCAAAACCACAAACAAACAAACAAGCAAGCAAGCAAACAAACAAACAAACAAAAAACCCACACCAAAACTCAGGAAACTGTTTATATGTTTCTATTACTGGAAGACAAATAGTTACATGTCCAGTTTTCACCTTTCTTGGAATCCAAATTTAATTTGCGCAGAAAGTATTTATCAAATTTGGTATGAAATTTCAAGAGTTGGCAAAACAGAGATCATTGGTGAATGCAATAATCAAACACTTTTAAGCAAAATAATGCAATAATACATTCTGTAACCAAGAAACATTGATTTTTTTTAATAGCGAAGGAGACCATTAACATCTATTAGCCTCTGGTTATCTATTTTTAACAGCAACCACGAAAAATTATACAATGCTACATAAAACCAATTAATCTTTTATTTTTAAGTGATAAATAAATCAATGTGATTAATTTAATGCAGTGAAAATTCGCAGTGTATCTTGTCTGTAAACAGCCAAAATTTCAAACCAGAGATAAGTGAATATTGTGATGCCAAAAAATATGGGTTCACTGGCTCAAAATAAATGTCTTCTTTACAAAATTCTCAGAATATATTTCACTGGCTTATGCTCAAGAAAGTAAGACTGGTAAAGGATCACCTATTGTTAGATCACTTTGGCTGCATTTTTCTGATTCATCCACATCTTGGGAGAAAAACTATTAAAGAAGTTACCTTTCTCTTTGCAGAGGATGAGTTTATGCTGTTTATACCCAGGTAATTCTAATTAATACTAAAATGTAATTTTTTTAAGCTTAGATAAATGACACACATTAGGCAAAAAAAAATTTTAAAATGTGAGCCAAAAAAGGCATTCAAATACTGTAACATCTTAAAAATGCTTTAATTTACACAATTGCAGATTTAAATATGCCGACTTCTGACAACTTTTGGACACTACTATTTTTCAAAGAGCAAAATAATTTACATTCAATAAGTACAAAAGTTATCATTCTGTTCTCTGGTAACCATTTTACTGTGCTCAGAATTTTTTTTCTTGGAAGAAAATAAAATCAATATGTTATTTTTAAAAAAAAAATGAACGTGGTGCTGAAGGACTGAGCACGAGCAGTGCTCGGTTCAGTGAGTACATTGACATGGGCAGAGCACGCCTGCCTTTGATGTAGCAGTTATGTCTTCTGCCATCACTTCTGTCTGCACTGTCTGGGACAATGAATTAAGATGGTGACCTCGCTCTAACAGAGTTTTGCAGACAAGAAGGAACAGCGACAAAGTGACAGAAATGTTGGTCTTCATAGGCTGTACATTCAAAAACCCACTGCTGCACTCCCAGATCAGAAAATCTCATTTCCTTGGAATAAACAATACATGTATTGCACTCTCATGAGCTTCACAGTATCCACGTGCATCAAAATCTTACCAGACAGTAATTTCAGGTTACCATCAAGAACAGCTAAACTGATTACAGCAATGTTCAAATGGGAATAACGTTCTAACAGCCATCAAAAGTAGTTCTAATGTTTTTTATTAAACACCTAGTTACATGGGAGCATTTAGTTCCACATCTTTCTTTTTGAGCTTAAAGAAAGGAAATCTACTTACCCTGAAGAAGACTTTCCCATTGGAAAAATTACACTGTTGTTATTAATCCCATGCATTATAGATAAACTATCTAGGTTTACTGACATTTAGAATCCATCAGCTTTTTCTAGAGACTCTAATCCTACAGTCTCTGACTATATCATAGCCCATACAGAAACACAGGCAATCTAAAGAAATTTCTAGAGAAATTCTGAGAGCAATTCTAGTATAATAGTGCTCAGGTTTTGTGGTAATTTAAACTTTGAAATTTTCCAAGTTGTGCAAGACACATTTTTCAAAATGAAAACAATAATTTTGCTCTCTAAGGTAGACAATCTCTTGAAAGAGTTTGCTCTTTGGTAATGTCTTTTCCTGTCTTAAAATTTTCTTTCTTTCGCAGCTGATATTTTTCTGGGTGAAACTGCATCATTTATGGGACCAGTGCAAAACTCATACTTCCCTACAAGGCTTACTGAACCTCACCAAAGCTCATGCTTTGGGCAGGGAATGTAGAACCCCTAGCATGTACAAAGCATTTTAAAAGAATAGAAAAATCCATATGCTTTCATCTGAAAAAGCTACTGAGAGACAGCTGTATGTTTAGATTAATTCTTTCTAGATTTTCATTTAACAAAACTGACATAGCTTTATTTGTCTTTTACTATTCCTCTGCCAAAAGAATATCTTTTCCAAATTCTGACTTCCCTAAATGTGTCTAAGCATTATAAATTTATTTTCTACATCATAAATTATTAACTCTTTGGATTATTAGAACTTTGATAATCCAATAATTATTTTTCACTGCATTTGCAAGTTATTTCCTCATGATGAATAGGCTTTTAGTGTGGCCTCTTCAGAAGTGAATTTGCTTTTTTCAAGGGCCATATAGAATTCTAGTACAAATCTTAGAGGAGAAAAATTGCTTCTAAGAGTGAGTTCCTCAATACTTGTAACTTTCATAAACTCTCTTAGGCCAGTGAGACAAAATAGCATAGCACAGCACTCTTTTCCTTCAGAAAGAGCTAGAAAAGCACCAGTTGAAAGGAAAGACTGACATGTGATTGAAAGTGCTTTTCTCCCTGTTGACAACTAAGAAGTAAAAAACCAACATGACCATAGATTTATAAATGGTCTGTGTTGAAAGGGGCCTTAAAAGCCATCTTCTTTCCAAGCCCTTGCTATGGGCAGGGCTAAAGACCCCATCCTATTTGGTCTTCATCATTCCCAGAATGGGGCACCAACAGTTTCTCTGGGAAAATTTGAATTCCATCTCATTACCCTCACACTAAAGAATTTCTTTCTCATGTTCAATCTAAATTTATCCTCTTTCAGTTTAAAGCCATTATCCCTTGTTCTATCACTAAACGTCTTCGCAAAAAGTCTCTCTCCAGCTTACTTGCAGGCCCCTATGGGTACTGGAAAGCTCGTATAAGGTGTCCCTGAGCCTTTCTTTTCTCAACAGCAAACAGCCCAAACTCTCTCAACCTGTCTTCATCCCTCTGATCATCTTTGGGATTGTCCTCTGGACTCTCTCTAGCAGATCAACATCCCCCTTATGTTGGAATCACCAGAGCTGGATGCAGTCCTTCAGGTGGGTTTCACAAGAGTTGAATAGAGGGGAAGAATCACCTCCTGCCCATGCTGCTTTTGACACAGCCCAGGACGTATTTGGCTTTCTGGATTGTGAGTGCACATCTGGCTCATGTCCAGCTTCTCATCTACCAACATCTCCAAGTCCTTCTCCTCAGAGATGTTCTCAGTCTGTTCTCCACTCAGCCTGTATTTGTGCTTGCGATTGCCCTGACCCACATTTAAGACCTTTCACTTCCTCCTGTTGGACTTCACGAGGTTCACACAGTTCCACCTCTCCTACCTGCCAAGGTCACTCTGGATGCTACCCTTTCATTCCAGCATGTCACCTGCCCCACACAACCTGGTGTCATCAAGGAAACTTGCTGACGATGCACTTGATCCCACGGTCCCTGTCACCAATAAACACTGCTGTGCTAAATAGCATGAGTCCAAATAACAGTCCCTGATCTTCACTTGGAGATTGAGCCATTGACCACAACTTTTTTGTGTGCAACTTTCCAGCCAATTCCTTATTCATTGAGAGATTTGACCATCAAACAAAATCCATGTCTCTTCAGAGACAAGACTGCTGTGAGCAAATACTTTGCACAGGTCCAGGTAGATGACCTCAGTATCTATTCTTTATTCACCAACACTGTAAACACTGCTGTAGAAGGCTATCAAATTTGTCAGGCATGATCTGCCCTTAGTGAAATTGTGTTGACTGTCAGCAATCACCACAGCTTTCTTTTCATGTGCCTTAACCTAGTTGCCAGGGGAATCTGCTGCACGCTTTTGCCAAGTACCAAGGTGAGACTGACTGCCCTGTAGTTCTCCAGGTCTTTCTTTTTAACAGTGGAGGTTATGGTACCCCTTTTTGAATCAGCAGGAACTTTACCAATCTGCCATGACTTCTCAAATATGAGAGATAGTGGCTTAGCCACTTCATCCACCATTCCTCTCAGGACATGCACATGCTTCTCACCAGACCCCATGGGCTTGCTCATCTTCAAGATCTTTAGATGGTCTTCAATCTGATCTTCTACAGCTGGCAGTTCCTCATTCTCCCAGTCCCTGTCTTTGCCTTCTCTGACATGGTGGTGTGACTGGAACACTTGCCAGTGGAGTTATTGACTAGCTCAGGTTTTCCAGGTCACCAGGCCTCCTGCTTCCTTCAAGAGAGGGTTCACATTTTTCCTGGTCTTCCTTTTATCACTAATGTAACAATAGAAGCTTTTGGTGTCCTAGATATCCCTGTCCACATTTATTTCTATCACGGCTTTAGCTTTCCCAAAGGGATTCCAGACTGCTTAGAGAATCTGTCTGTAAATCTCCCAGGCTACCTGTCTGTGCTTGCATCCCCTGGAGGCTTCCTTTTTTGTCTTTGAATTCATCCAAGAGTTCTCCATTCATCCATGCAGGCATCCTTGTGGTTTTGCCTGTCTTCCCCTTTGCTCCTGAACTTGGAAGAGGTGATTGATCTCACAGTCTCAAAGAGTGGGACGCAGGGCTTCCTTAAACTCAGGACACTGTTTCTCATTGTTATAGGGCAGAGGCTGCCACGCAACAGCCTCTGCAAGGAACCCCACAAGCAGGTCAGGTTGAAGTGGGGCCAGCATCAGCTTTCAGGACCAGGCCTTCATACAAAGAAGAGCTTTAAGAGCACAGCCACAGTCAGAGGAGTTAGGTCACAGCTGTTCTCAGAGGAAGGTATTTTTGAGGAATACCATCTTCTAGTAAGTCAAATCAAGCCTGAGAACAAAGTGACACCTCAGGTGTCACTAACTTGCACACTTGATCCCTAGCATCAGCAGAGCCATGGGTGGCTGTCTTCACTGCCTCTGGACTCCGCATCCCCTGCTGCCTTGGTGCTCCCCTTAGGCAGCACAGCTGCTGCCCCGAGCACCTCAGGCACCATACAGCAGCAGGGATGGCAGAGCTGGACCTGCTGGAAGTTCTGCAATCATCTGCTATATATGTTTGTGAAGAAACTAGCAAAAACAGAAAGCCAGTGCACTTGGAGGATCTGCAAGCTTCTGAAGAGAGCAAATGTCAAGGAGAGTTGCTGCTGTGTACACCTGTTGTTAGCTCTGAGTACTGGGCACTTGCAAACCTTAAAAGATTATGCAAGAACCAGCATTAAATTCAGCATGAAGTTTACTTTAACTGAGCAATCCTCAGTAAACAGAAATAGAAAACTTTTTCTGAAAACACATGTTTTTTCTAAGTCTGTTTTGGAAAGGTTCAAACCAATTAGTGGACTTGGGGAGAGCATCCAGGTCAAAGACACAGAACCAATAATGAAAATATAGATTTTCAAAATGGACTAAGCCATGATCTTAGACGAAAACAGCTATTAAATTGATAATTTCAACTTTCTGTTAAGAAAAACAAAACAAGCTTACTATTTAATATTGAGGTTATATTGCAAAACATGAGTATAATTATATCTTTTGAGTAAAGAGAATTGTGAGTGCCAGATCACACCCATAATCTATCATCCATGAACACATTTTTGGAGTATGCTTTCCCTCAGATTCTCCAGCTTGAATACTGGGCAATCAATGAGAATATGTATCACACAGATGTACAGGTTGTACATAAAATGTGGCACACAGAACTCTTGGAAACCATAGCCTTCTGCCTTCCCACAGCACCAATGTGTCCTGAATCTGGTGATCATAGTGATACGGAAGTGTGATGTCATTAAAAAAAGATTATGTCATTATCAGTAAAATGGTTACTGTTAAAAAAAACCAAAATCAACTTGTCTAAAAATTGTTCATTGCAATAAAAAGTTTTGGTTACCCCCCTTTTGACCCTTTCAAACAGGATTGTTGGAAATTTCTGCAATAGAAAGGAGGAAATAATAATAATTAAAAAAATACCCCACCAAAAAAATAAACAAAAAAAACTCCTCTACAAAAATAGTTTTCAGCTCTTGCTTCCCGATATATCTTCTCAAACTGCTTCTGTCTGGTCAAGGCTTCAAAAAGTCTCAAAGGCTCAGAAGGTCCCTGAGTTCACGATTTTAGAGATTTAAATCTCTACGTCCCATACCCACTTCAACCCCAATTACCACTAATTTCAAAGAGGATCCCTACAAAATGTAACAAGCTAAAAGAAATTTGGTCGAAAGGGAGAAGTATATAAGTAAACCAGTAAACAACTAAAAGTTATTTTAAATTAAAATCTTAATCTTGAAATGAAACAGAAAGCACAGCAGATGATATAAATAATTTCCTCTGTTTGGGATTCACAATATTTTAAAATTATTTTTATTTATTAATTGATCTCTCTGTTAAATAAGATCATTTATTTCATACTACTTCATGTTTAGTATACTTCATATACTTAGGTATATTATGGCCTGTTTTATGTCTGCTCTCATTTAGGTGTTTTCTTAATCTTAGTTGTTGTATTATCGTTGTTTGGATTTTTCAAGCTTCAAGTAGTCTGCTTTTCTCAAATTTCAGATCATGAATTGGACTCCTGGATAGATTAAAATGTGTGTTCCCTTCACACCTTTGCTGCAAAACGAATACTAAGCCAGAACAGACAGACTAAAGACTATTTCCTAGAGATGACAGGCTCTGCTGCTTCAGTCGCATCAGAGACGCAGTGACTGGTGTGCTCACAAATTGCTGACAATAAACGAGGAGTTGTTCATCAGCTGGAGTGGTGCTGCAGATGTCATTGAGAAAATAAAAACCAGAGAGTTGCATTCAGTATTTTGGGCTGGAAAGCAGGTATTGTCTCATGAATCACGTCTTAGCTTCATGTCTCCTGGAAATTTTGTACAACACTGTAAAAATTTTTCATCTAGAAAAATGCAATATGTTTAAGAAACCAAAGGCCACCTTTTCTAGGCACTGTAGCACTAAATAACTGGTACCTTCTAAAAGGCAAAAAAAATTATTGTGATACAAGCTCAAACTGTAATGGTTTCTAAGCAGGGATATGAGAACCCAGATCCTAGAGCAGTACCTGTTATTTATGGTAATTTCAAACACGGCATGAATCGCAACAACCTTAATCACAGCAAGATGATTTCCTACTACGCCCTAGGGTATTCTGAGCTGACAATGCTCCAGACTTTCCTGAGGAAGCTGCTGGCTGGGTAGGCACAGGAGGGACTGAGAAGTAAGACACCATGAATCAGCACCTTACTAATGAGAATGTCCACTATTAGAAGTGAAGACCAGAAATCCAGTCTGTTTTTCAGGCAATATTTGGCACAAACATCTTCGGAGGAAATAAATAAAAAGAAATAAAAATTAATTTTAAAAAATTAATCTCTCACCCCCAAGATGGAAGATCTAATGATAAGACAGACTTATCCTCATTTTCTTTCTCTGACAAAATGAATATTTAGCTGTCACTTAGAGTGAAGAATAGTGCCATTAAGAGAGACTCCTCTTTCATTAACTGTGGTCTGCATCTTGCTTCTTCATAAAGGGAGACACAGATACAAGCAAAGGATGGAATCTAGGTGTCACCCCTGATTGAATGAATCACTGAAAATGTATGTGGAGGGCCTCAAAACATGCCTTTTCCAGTCTCTAGACTCTTCTGGGTGGATGCACCGTTTTATGCTTTACAGTATGCTTAGAGTGCTTTAATACTGGAAACATGCAGGTCCGTGATATGTAGGAGAGCAGAACTTTCAGGACCAATATTCTACATGGTGACACTCTAAATTACCAGTTTTGTCCCAGAGCTTCATTAGCAAGGCATTTGCTTCTGCTGAGGCAAGTATAAAATCCAGAAAAGTGTTGAAAGGGCTTGTTTGCATTCTTTAATTTTTATGGATGTTATCTTGAGATCTAATTAGCTCCTAACATACTTGACTTTTCTTCTGGGAAAAAGGACTTACTCTCTCCATACCCATAGAATCACACAAGCATGTGTGTACATGTAGGTAGTACACAAAGTACACTAGGAGACATAGACATGAATACAAACACATGCACAGACTCACTCTTTGCTATTTTTTGGTAGTGTTTTGTTAACTGTAATTCCCAATTAAATGCTGCTTTTAGAACAACCTTCTGGGGATTCAGCTGTTTTGCTCATATCTTCACAGCTGAAGAAGAGACAAAACATGGGCAGCCTTTTTTATTGAATTAATTTGATTTTTGTCTTTTGTCCTGCCAGCTATCAAAATTGTCAAATAAACCGGCTTTGATTCATAAATAATGGTTCCATTATATTTACTGTGCCACCGGTCAGAGTACCTGAAATTTTAATTCACTTGTTCAGCTAAATTTCATCCTCAGTTCACAGCCATAAAATTCTGTATTGACAAACTTTCAAACCAACTTTGACTCTGAGGTATCTAGTCAACATTTTTCTTCTGTGTGGATATTAGTTTATTGAATAAGTGGCATCTGTTTTCCTCCACATCACTGGTGGAGTAGGTATTTCCTTTTGACAGCTTTGTACGATTTATGGGTTTGCATGCTATGAAGAAAAATAGTACTAAGCAAAAAATTCCAATTCATTACCTCTTAGTACTTAATTAAGTTCATACGCATTGCACACTATAGGTGAACCCTGAAATGACTGTGACAGCCACTGAGCAGCAAGTTAGATTATCTTTGGAAGACAGAGAGACTTTTCATTATCTTGAACTCATTTTTTCCATCTATGATATTCATAAATTCTCATCGTATTTTGTTGCGTCCATCAGATGTACCAAACCATTCTAAAAACAAGATTATATCCTTAGCTATTTCCTTTTATCTGCACATTTAGGCACTGAATGTTTTTACAAATAGTGAAAGCAAGCAATAGTTTTTATCAGCTGACTTCACGCAGCTGCAGATGAATTATGTCATACAGACTCCTTATAATAATGGCTTGGTTTTGAAAATGATAACAGCTTGATAAAAGAAGAAAGCAGTGGATCTGGCTATCAGTAGATACAGAAATAAAGAGAGCCTGGGCGTTACCTGTCAGGGTTCTGCGTACACACATGCATCTGTAAGAGGATCCGCTGGGTGAAAGTCTTAAAGCATTGCCCACATTTCCAAAGATGCCAGTCACTGAACTCAGAATTTAGTTGGCTTGTTGAAGTTGGGCTTGCAAGAACTCGTTGGTTTTTGACACTGATCTGGTTAAATCCTGACTCGATGGACCCAGACTTATCCAGGAGAGAAAAATTTCTGCTACACGGAGTCTGTGGAAATACTACGGATCGCTGTGGAGTGGCAGGGGATAGTTTGCTACTTTTATTAAATGGCTGTAGGGTGTCTTGTCTGGACATGGCCTCCATTACAGTCGAAGGGACATTCACTGGGAGAAAACAAGAAAAGTAAATAAGATCCTTTTTATGCCTTTTTAAAACTAATACAATTTTGGGAGACACCAAAAAAAAAAATCAATATTCATTTTNAAAAAAAAAAAAAAAAGGAAAAAGGGAAGAAAAAGAAAAATGGGGAAAAAAAGAAAAGAAGGGCTTAAAATGAGGCAGTGATCTGAATGGATGGTGCTGATTCTGTGACACTGAAATGAAAATTCATGCAAGGGAATGTATGAGACTGAAAGGACCCTGAGAAGCCTGACTGTGATACACATTTACTACACTATGGGATTGTCATCTGAACAATAAAGCTGCACCACCTGTGATACCCTGACCCTGCATGTTGCAGTCAACATGTCTGACTCCTATATCACAGACAAGCATGAATTTTGAGAGCATGGAGAAAAAAAAAACTGCTGGGATACTCCTTGAGATACAACAGGGCTTAAATATCTACTGCAGCAATACTTATCCTATGAAAGGATAACTAAAAGCCTCTAAGGGTATTATACTATTACATATCACAAATAGTCATGCTGTCAATGCAGTAAGAAGCCAGGGACTTCATCATGTATCTTATGCCTGAGGTTAACAGCAGGCAGGTCACCATGAAACACTGCAAAGTACAGGCAGAGAGATCTTTGTGAATCAGTTCCCTGCCTACAAAACAGGCATACAAATGTTTTAAAGTCCCATGAAAATTGTTTCTAGTCATATGATCATCAATTAAATATGGCTTATGAGGATAAGGCACTCAGATGTTTCAGCAACAAATGCAATATGCTTTTCACAAACAAGTGATTTAGGGCTGAATTTGTCGTAAGAAAGGCTGGAGGTCAAACTGCCTCACACCTTGAGACCCACGCAGATCATATAGAGAATGAGGCAAGGGTCCCATGGAAAAATAAAGTCAGCTGACAAAAGCTTGCACCACAATGCAAAAATTAACATAATTTAGGTCACCTGGACCAAGTAACTCATAATG
>VZUA01001353.1:2249-23646 GCA_013401035.1 Horornis vulcanius | reverse complement strand
AGCTCACAGTGCTGGGCTTGGCTGGGATGGGGTTAATTTTTGCACAGTAGCTGGGATGGGGCTGTGCCTGGGATTTGTGCTGAGAACACAAAGTTCCAGGCTCAGATAACTCAGGGATGTTCCCATTATTGCTGAGCAGTGCTTACACAGCTCTAAGCCTTTCCTGCTCCTCACGCCACAGAACGGTTTGCGTTGGGAGGGAGCTTAATAATAATCTTGTTCCAGCCCCTGCCATGGGCAGACACCTTCCATTACCTCAGGCTGTTCCAAGCCTAGTCCAGCCTGGCCTTGGACACTTCCAGGGATGCAGGGGCAGCCACAGCTTCCCTGGGAAATCTGCTCCCATTAGTGAGTAGGCTGTGAGTAAGAAACTGGGAGGGGACGCAGTCAGGACAGCTGACCCCAAGTGACCCCAGACCACACAGCACTGTGCTCAGCAATAAAAGCTGGGGGAAGAAGAAGGAAGAAGGCATGTTCAAAATGATGGAATTTGTCTTCCCAAGTCATAGAATCAATAATGTTGGAAAAAACCTCAAGGGATCATTCAGTCCAAGCTGTGCCCAATCCCCACCTTGTCACCAGCCCAGAGCAGTGAGTGTCATGTCCAGTCCTTCCATGGACGCTTCCAGGGATGGGACTCCAAACCTCCCTGGGCAGCTCCTTGCAATGCTTGACAATCATCTCCATGAACAAATTCCTGCTGATGTCCAACCTGACTCTTCCCTGACCCAGCCTGAGGCTGTTCCCTCTCCTCCTGTCCCTGTTCCCCCCTGGCTGTCCCCTCCTGTCAGGGAGTTGTGCAGAGCCACAAGGTCTCCCCTGAGCCTCCTTTTCTCCAGGCTGAGCCCCTTTCCCAGCTCCCTCAGCCTCTCCTGGGGCTCCAGATCCTTCCCCAGATGTCCCCATGACACTGAATTAAAATAACCTTTGGATATTTTATACAAAATCCAAAGGTGAGCAATCCTGAAATACTTGGGAGAAGGGAATGGGTCAAAACGTTCTGCTCGCCCTTGAAGGAAAAAAGGTTTTCTTAAGAAATGCCAACATCCTTGTTTGGTTTAATTCGGTACTTTTATGTGGATGTCTCCTCCCACTTACCCCCAGCAACAGGAAAAATGCATCATCATGAATGAACACTGTACAACCAAACAACTGCTGTTACCTGGTTTTTAATTTAAGGACAGGTGTGTCACTAACAAAGGCACAACCGAATCCCAAATACTCCAGCCAACATAAATCATCCCCGTGGCTCCGCTCAGGGCAGAGGTTGGCAATAAATGCTGAGATAAGATAACACAGCAGCAGCTGCATGGCTAATGAGGGACTCCAGGAACACCCGTGTATGCAGGGACACACTACATTAATATTCCCTCCACGTGTCCAGCAGAGACAAAGATAACATACCTGGAGCAATAATGAATCTACAGAAATTATTCATCACGACAAGACTCTCAAACGCTGTGTGTAATATGCTCCTCTTCGTGGTTTTTCTCTTTACTAAACAGAATTACCACTACAGAAATGTTTTAGAAGATTTGCATAAAATTCTGAGCATCTGAAGTGTAAATTATTTTTCAGAACACCACTATTTCTGAAGTTATCTGTACACAGTCTGTAGAAAGCACAGCAGAGCAACAACCAGGTTATTAAAATTTGCACCACACTTCACAGAATCCCAGAATGGTTATGGTCAGAGGGGACTTACAGAACATCCCATTCCCTACCCTGCCATGGGCAGGGACACCTTTCACTGTCCCAGGTTGCTTCAAGTGCTGTCCATCATGGTCTTGGACACTTCCAGGGCTCCAGGGGCAGCCACAGCTTCTCTGGGCACCTGCGCCAGGGCGTCCCCACCCTCACAGGGAAAAACCTGCTCTTAATACTTTCCTGCTAATATCTAATCTAAACCTACTTTCATTTTAGCCCAAATCCATTCCCCTTGTCCACCTTGTCACAAAGTACCCAAGACCCCTAATTCAGAGATTTTTGCAGACTGGCTTTCCCTTTTCCCAGCAAAACTCCTCCAACATTGATCACTGAACACCACTAATGATATTTTTTATTTACACACCAAAAATTTCAGCTCAGACAAAGTGTGCCAAGTGAAGTTTCACCTTAATTATATCAGGTAAAAGAATTCGTTCCTTATTACAACTCTCTGTACTGTCAGACCACCACAAAATCCCCAGGGAATCCCGGTGCCTCCAATCACTTTCTGGCTAACTGTACTGGATTTAAACATTCCCAAATTTCAGTAAAACCAGTGCTGACTCTAAGAGCTGATCTCATGCCTTGTTCTTGCAAAAAGGCAGATGAAGAAATTAAGAAGCTGTAAGCAAGGAGAAAGTCACTTCCATTTCATTTAAGACCAGAGTCTCCACTTGCACAGAATACTTCAGGCTCATTTTTCAGCCACTTCAAGAAAAAAATCTCCAGAGGTCACATTACAGCAAATCACAGCCTTTATGTTTGGTTTTAAAAATAACAAACTCTCTTTTGTTCAATGGTTTTATATCATATGAATGAAACAGATCCCTTCCTAGAAAGGTAACTCTTTTATATGCATGCTGTCACCTGCCAGTTTTATGCTATTGCTTAGAAACAGGCACTTCAGTTACACTTTTATCAAGGAGCAGAGGTTCCACGTCAGGTTCGAGTATCAGCACTGCCACTATTGCCTTTGCTGCTGAAGACTTTGCACCGCCTATTAAACAAACTCCACAAGAAGTTACTGTACTGTGTTGGGCATTTAACAGTGCTGTTCAAACACGGTTTTGCTGCGTGGATTTTGGGCTGGCTTTATTTGCCTGGTCTGCAGTTAAACTTGCTATCTCCCACATTACATCACATCCATGCCCTTCAGCACAGAGATACATCCATGGAATTCTTCCCCCAGCTCTTGGTGATGAACGTATTTCTACATCAGAGCATTACCTTGGCTCCTCTCTCCAAATTACAGGTTAAGGTTTTCCTAGACAGCAGTAAAGGGAAAGATTTCCCCGGAAAAGGTTGAGTGGGGGAAATAAAACTGCTGAGTACTGCAGACCCTTCCCTAGAGCCCATCACTAGGCTGCCTCAGAAAATGTCTTGCTGCTCCCATTCCCAGAGCATCCCTCCTTCCACTCCTCATGTCCCTGCCCAGCTGGAGTTGTCACTGATATTGTCCTTGTGCAGCCAAGCAAAGCTGTCATACTCCTCCCTCGCTGCCCACCAACCTGCTCAGCTCCTGCTGAAATTCCTGACCTTCCCACACAATGGGATGGGCTGCTCCTTAGCCCCCTGGAAGCCCTCCTTAGGAAAACTAAGCTGAACCCATCACTCCTGGCTGCTTCCCAGGAGACTCTGCCCACCAGCTGCGTTAAGGAGCTGAATCCTGCTCCCATGACGGCACGTCTCCAGGTCCTGAAGGCAATTTGTGGTCACAGAAGCCTAAGCCACCACCAGTCTGGACAGGATTCCGAACACCAGCCTCCCCTCCCACGGCAAGTACGGACGACGTGGAGTTCTACACCACAAACATCCCAACGCGGTGCGAACGTGGCCTCCAGGCCAAGATTTTTAACAAGAACGTTGCTGGGCAGGCCGAGGTCCCACCAGCTGTGAAAGCACACGAGGCAGCAGAACAAACTCAAAACCACCCTGGTGAGGTCACCCACAGCCTAAATTTTTGCCCACAAAGAAGTTCTCTGACCCAGCATGAGAAGCCAGTGACATTTCCTGCTTGTGGATCCACTTGAGGTCTGCCTGATCTCAGCAGACGTGTGAAGGGCACCTTCACAACTCCCGAAGTACAAATATTTGTAACATCAGGAAACTCTTTGCTTGCTGAGTCAAGGAATTCAGCTCTTCTTCCTGCAGCGCACTGGCAAGTCAGCCCTCGCTTTCTGCTTACCTCAGTGCACTGTTCCAGTTCTCTGGCAAGCACAAAAGAAATAAAAAGTGGCCTTTTTTTAAACTTGACTTTAATGTACATACTCTGTAGTGTCTCCTCTTTAGTCTTAAAATAGTTCTTCCAAAGAGAGCTTCATAAATTCCTGCAGAAAGGGAGTTACTGGCAGTTCAAACATCCTGTACCACAGCAGAGCTCTTCTCTCTACAAATTCATTTCTACAATGCATCTCACGATTTTCTAACAGTTCTTCCCTGAGCAAACAGGAGCTACAATATCCACCCCATCCCTTTTATAGCCAAGCACACAGTAATCCCTTGTTGATTCAGCTACTACAGAACGTTTTACCACCCTGAGGAGCCCTGATCAGTCCCTCTGCTACACAGAGGACTTACAGTAACTCACAACTGCACTGGATTCTGTATCTGACCTGCAATTAGAAGCCTGCTCATCTCACACCTAAAACTAATCAGCTGGGACAGCTTTGCTACCATTTGTCCTTTGGAATGTTTACCCTTTAAATCTCCACTGATCCTCAACTAAGCTAAAAGTACACGGAAGGAAAACTCTCCTCAATGTAAACAGAGGTAGTAAAGCTGAAAATATTTCAAACAATATTTCAATGTATCAGGATATAGCAAGCTATATAATCAAGGACTCAAAGCTGGGCATATCTGTGACAAAAGCAGTCTCCTGCCTGTGAACCCTAATTCACACCCAGTTTTCAGTACCTGGATCATCCTCCTGCCATCCCCTCAAGCAACTGCAGGCACTACTGTTCTAACCCCACTCAACTCAAACGAGTAATAACTCTGTCTTCCATGCCCACAGAGAGCAGATAAACGAGCTCCTGCTTTGAGAAACAAAAGCCAGAAAGCCTAACTTGGAACGTCTGGACTTCAGAATGGTTCAGGTGGGCAAAGAGCTTGATCATCATCATCATCATGACCAACCATGAAGGATTTCCCAATGTTACAAAATGTCCCTTCCTAAAAAGCCCATTCCTGTTTTCAAGAGAGCACTGCTTACTCAGAGTACTCACAGTAGTTTAACTGATGGACTTGAAACCTGAAACTTCCCCACACAATGTGTAATAAAGTCACAGTTTTTAACAGGACATTTAGAGGTTAATCACAACTGGAACAGGTCAATTTTAAATGCTCTTTGCAACATACAGAACATACATCTTGGCAAGGTTTCTAACTGAAGCTTTTTAATGCTCAGTAGAATTTATTTGATTTAAACAAAAAAATATTAACACATATGCAAAATGCTTGGTGTGAAAGTACCCACAAACAAATTGGCCCTTAAACAGGAGATAGTTCTGATTTTTATCAGCACAAGCTCCCAGTTAATGAGAAATTTCTCCTTTATAAATCTACCAAAAACAACAAAGCAGGTTTTTTTTCCCCAAATGCATTTGTGAGCTACAATTTTATTCATGATTTTAAATGTTCTGTCCCACACAACCTATGATAAACCATGAAATATCTTTACCTCGTGCCTGAACAGTGCCCCTGTAGCAATGCACAGAGAAAAAAATTCCAGACAACATTCACTAGCGAGCAATGTACTCCCCATAAATCACATTACTGTACAGTTTGGGATTAGGATGAGTTGCCACTAGCAACAGAGCCAAAAAAAATCAATTCTGTCACTATATATAGAGAATTCTTGCAACCTCAAACGTAGCCAATGTTTTCAGCAATTTGTCTCAGAGAAGTATTAGCAGTCCAGCATGTGATCAGAGGAACATGACACCCAGACACAAAACAACAATGCTAAAACAATAGTTTTTCCTTCAGTAGAATAAAAAAAATAAAAAAGAACCGTCAGAAAGCTGCTGGTGAGTGTGAGCATTTCATTCAGCCTTTTCAAAATAAAAGCGTGCCCTCTTTATAGCATTAACATTCACAACAAATACAAGGATTGGTTTCAGAGCTTAAGTGTATTTAAAATGATCGTTAATGAGTTTTTGTTTTAAAATGGGAAACTAAGCAAACATTAGGGAGAAATACAATTTAGACAAATACATGGGTACTTTTCTATAGTTTCCCCAAATTCTCCTGATTCATCATATCCAAGGCATTTCCCTTTCAGAAAAAAAAAAAACAACCTAGGATGTTATAATTCAGACTGTCTACCAGGAGCTTTTAGAAAACAGGGATATGAGGAGTTTCTTTGATCCCCATTTGCTTAACAGCAAGAAGCCAAGACACATTTCATCATTCATGCCTCTTATTTCATCCTGGATCTGCAAAAGGTTTTGCAGCAGGCAACAACCACCTTGGAGTTCTTACTTTACTCATCTGTCACATTTTAGGAATCTTGACAGTGCCACCCAGGTTTATTACAAAGACTTCTCTCCTTTCTTTTCCTACAGTCTTAATATGAGCACTTCAATTTTAAATGATGCCCTTCACAAGGTTTCATTGTCAGTAACACTGACGTAAGTCAATTTCTGTATTTTAATGGCTTCTACAGGCAATAATAATTACTATAATGGGTTTTTTCCTCAAAGCACAATTGCCCTGTTCTAGAAGAGTACAGTAGACGTACTGTTATTTTTTCAAGTCAGGAAAATGTAACAGCTCACTGAAAACATGTGGCACAATTTCTAAAATCTATCTGTGGATATATGTCAGAATTACAGAATCATTTAAGTTGGAAAAGACCTCTGAGATCGCTGAGTCCAAGTTTTGACTGATCACTACCTAGGCACCACTGAGTGCCATGTCCAGTCATTCCCAGAACACAAATATTCCTTATAAACTTTTTCTCAAAAGGAGAAATTTCAGTCCATTGCCAGCAAAAAAAAAAGAAAAAAAGATACGGAAAAGATATTTAAAAGGGGTCAAGTCATCCTGTCTTCTTGCCACTGACAAGAATACTGATCTTGCTTACTACCTGCAGCACCACTGCCTGCTCCAAGCAAATGCAGGAGTATAATGCAGTTAAAACCATTTTTCCTGAGCTCCAGTAAAACCAGAACAGAGCTGTTAATAAATGTTTGGTATAGAATCACAGACTCGCAGCATGGTTTGGGTTGGGAAGGGATTTGAAAGACCATTAGTCCCACTCTCCCAACGGCAGGGACACCTTCGACTGTCCCAGGCAGCTCCAAGCCCGGGCCCACCTGGCCTTGGACACTGCCAGGGATCCAGGGGCAGCCACAGCCCCTCTGGGCACCCTGAGCCAGGGCCTCTCCACCCTCACAGGGAAGAACTTGCCTCCCAAAACCCAACTCCCCTGTTCTTTAGCAGTCTGAAGTCATGCTCCTTGTCCTGGCATTCCATGCCATTGTCTCAAGTCTCTCTCCATCTTTCTAACAGGCTCCTTTCAAGTCCTGGAAGGGGCAATTAGGTCAACCCAAAGCTTCTCTTTTCCAGGCTGAACAATCCCAATTCTCCCAGCCTTTCCCTCTGAGCTGCCAGTTCAGCAGCACAGCTGGGTGCAGAGAAGGCAAAAGGCATTTCAAACATCCAGCGAGCTGTGTCAACAAAAGGGCCCAGCCCTCCTCTAGCACAGTATTGAGCTAACCTGCTAAATTTAGAACAAATAAAATCACAGCTACAACGGGCAAACTCCTCCAGCAGAGAGATCCATTTGCTCCCTGAGAGTCAAGAAGCGTTTGGAGGCCTGGAGAGATGAGGTCTTGGTTCTTAGCTGGACAACAGCTCTGCACTGCACCTCCACCAGAAGGACTTGGCAGTCAGCGAGCAGAGAACATCAAAGCACCCCCACCAACTCAAAGAACTTCTCAGGGCAGATCAAAGCTCGAGGCACTTCATAACCCGGGCCCGGGGTGTTCCAAACACCACCCCAAACTCGGGAACAAAGAGCGCTGTGACGGCCGCATTCCTGAGGCACAGCAGAGCCCCGCAGGAACAGCAAACCTTGGCTGCAGGACACAAGAGTCACAAGTCCAAGTCTCCCCAGGAAATCGGGAATAATAACACGGCCACACTTGGCTTCAGGGAAAAGGAACATACCTTCACTCCTCTTTGCACTGCCCTTTGTTAGGATGGAAAGAAAGAGAGCAGCCCCTTACCAAAAGAAGAGGGAGCACGCAGGAAGCACGTGCACAAAGAATTAAAAGGACATTTTTTACCAGTGACACATTAGAGAATGATCAAAGTCTTTACGCAGGTTTTTAATATTATTTCTTGAGTACCAAATGCCCAACAGACAGAGGATTCAACTCCTCTGGCACTAGGGATCAAGTTCAGCCACTTTTCGCCAACAACAGGCAGACTGCAAAATCAATTTCAACCGCTCTTTGGATACTACAATCAAAATTCTGCCTATTTCCAAACGAAAAACTCCTGTAACCACAAAGATTACATTCACCTCCTCAGCAGAAAAGCCTAAGCTTCAAATGCTTAGAAAAGCTAGAATATAGAGCCTTCTTTGTTTTCTACACAGCTGATTAGCTCATAGCAATTAACTACAATCTGCTTTAACATCAATTAATACAAATACGGACTAACAACGTCTAGAAAAAATTTGTTTGCATTTTTAATCTATTTGAACATAATGCACATGGTCCAAGCTCTGCATACATTCAGCCAAATCAGAAGGTTTTAGGCAGATGCTTCCTTGAAAGCCTGTACATCACAAGGGAAAAAAATTAGATTCCCAAAGAGAACTAGTGCACTTCCCAAGCTTTCCCAAGTCCTCCCAAGTCTGCCACTATTTATAGTGATTCGAGAGACTCAACACCTCCTACACTGTTACAGCTCTGAGCTTTTGCTTTGATTTGAAACACACAGAAAAGAACTAAGAAGGAGGTACAAACCAGTCCTACTGCAACTGCAGAAATTACTTTTCTCTCATCTCTTTTCTATTATTGTGCGGGAAATGTGGGATACAAGGACGAGCTGCAACACCCACTAACAATCCCAAAGAAACAAGTTGTAAAAGTCCCAAAAGTACTAATGTTTGCTACGCAGAGAACTGATGTTCTTTTAACTGCAAAGAAACTATGAGATTGCCCAGAGATCCAGAGGAAATCAAATCATGAGCCTTGAATCTTTTGCTCCCAAATTCTCACATTTTAGGAAGAGAGCATCAGTCTCTGGAACAACCTCCCAAGAGACGCATAGAGTCCCCATTGTGGAGGTTTTCAAGATACAGATGTGAGGTAACTTCATCCAGGCTCCCTTTGCCTTGTGGGGTTGATGATACGGTCTTTTAAGGTGTGTCCTGGAGGCTAATCTACTTTTAAAGAGCATCCTGCTATTGTTGCCACAGTGAAATATCTTAAGTTTACCACCTAAAACCAATGCCAAAAGAGCTGGTTCAATGAAGTTACTGAAATTCAAAGGTTTGGGCTTTGCTGTGATTCATGTAAAAAAAAAAATTAAAAAAAAAACCTTGTGATTTTTCTCTCTTCCTCTCACCAAATCACACAACCATGGAATGGTCTGGCTTGGAAGTGACCTCTGGAGACCCCTCAGTCCAGCCCCCTGCCAAAGCAAAATCACCCAGAGCAGTTTTGAATAAGCCCAGGGAAGGAGATTGCAGAACCTCTCTGAGCAGCCTCCTCCATGTGCTCTGTCACCACACCAGTTTTTTTCCTCATATTCAAGAGGAACTTCCTGCATTCCAGTTTGTGCCCGTTGCCCCTTGTCCTGTCACTGGAAAGAGTCTGGCCCCATCCTCTTGGCACCTGGCCTGAAAATAATTGTACACACTGATAAGATCCTCTCTCAGCTGTCTGCTCTGGAGGCTGAACAGCCCAATTCCCTCAGCCTTTCCCCATAAGTGAGGTGCTCCTGTCCCTCATCATCTTTGTAGCCTCTGCTGGATTCTGTCCAGTCATTCCCTGGACTTCTTCTCTTCACACAAATCTGGCTGGACAGAGTTGAGAAGAACAGAGGAAGAATGAGAAGACAAAGAGGAAATTGAAAAGCAGGACCTCTTTCTTAATCAGGTGTTACCAGGCAGCCATAAGTACTTGTCCTCCTAGCCAGCTCAGATCACAGAGAGATAATTAGAAACAATCACACAAAATCAATTAACATGAAAGAAAACTTCATAAACAACAAGCACATTAAAATAACATGGGAAGCCACTGCCATCTACGCCCTTTCTCACCAGTGGCAACACAGCTGAGAATGAGCAAAGCACATTTAGAGATAAGACAGGCTAAAACCAGGCTGGGAACACACCAGGACTATGAAAAGCAGCTGCTAGAAATCAAAACACTGTAACACTGCCTATTATTGCATTTCTGAATATTCTTTTTAATTCACAAGGCAATCTAGCCTGTCTTTTCTGCCTCTGCCTGGCTTTAGGATGGGAAGACAACGATTTTCAGGTCAAACATTAACAGAAATTCAGCAGCCTAACACACGGCAATGTGTCAAGATAGAAATTCTCAATTATGTCCAGAGATTACAACTATTTTACTCCCTGCTGAAAGATTGAAAAATAGGGGTCAGTTTTACTTCATTTTTCAAGAACTTCAGCCTCTCATCTCTGTCACTCTCAAACCCCAAAATAAAACCAGAGTAATTCCACCTTTTATACAGTGAAGTGATTTCTCAAATTTCCAGTTTGCAGACGATGCCAAGCTGAGCAGTGCAGTTGACACAACGGAAGGACGGGGCCATCCAGAGGGTAGGACTAAATGGGATATTGGGAAAGAATTGTTCCCTGCAAGGGTGGGGAAGCCCTGGCACAGGGTGCCCACAGAAGCTGTGGCTGCCCCTGGATCCCTGGAAGCGTCCAAGACCAGGTTGGACAGAGCTTGGAGCAACTTGGGATAGTGGAAAGTGTCCCTGCCCATGGCAGGGGGTGGCACTGGATGAGCTTGAACATCCCCCTCCCCTCCAAAACCATTCTACAAATCTATGACTCATTCTTACATTCAAAGATCCTTAAAGGTACTTCTGATCTGAGCTCATCTCAGAGTATCATACCCTCAAGAAAAATTGTGGCTTGCTCAGTTTTTTTGCCTCCTCCCTTTTTTTTTTTCCTCCTTCAAAAATGTAAACTGAACATAGCAGAGCCCCCTCAAAAAATCTTATTTATGCTCAGGATTGTATGTATTTAAACATGGCCATAAGTGCCAACATTTTCCCCACTAACATTGGCTTGCATCTGGCTAGAAATAACTATACTTAGTGGCTTTACCACCATAAATCTTCGAAAGCCTTCTGCATGGCTGAGCTCTGCTCATAAAATTAGACACCAGCGCGTTTTGTCTGTCTCATTAAAAGGATGTTTGGTGGAGCCGGCGCAGGAGGAGAGAGGAGTGTGTGAACAACCTTCTCAGAGCCACTGGGGACTGGCCCAAACTGTTCTCACAGTGGCACAAAGAAAGGAACGCTTAAAATAACTCCAAAGGCTCTTAGAAGGAACGTCTCCAAAGGTTATGAATAATTTTAAAAGTCTGAGAATGGAATCTCCATGCTTACAGTAGCACGCAGGGAGAAAAAAAAAAAAAGCTAGATTTCAATAGATTGTTTTTTCAGTTACTCTCTTTCCTCAGGTTTCAATTGGAAATATTCCGTTTGCTTCGTAAATAAACACAACTCAAGACTTACAACCATTAATTCAATACTTTCCCTCTCTTTCCTCAAGTTTTAATTGGAAATATTGTATTTACTCCATAAATAAGCACAACCCAATGCTTACAAGCCTATAACAAGCCCCCAACTTAATATATTTCTACTGTGCATTTTGGAAAAATGTTATTAAAATTTTAAAACATACTATAAAAACAAGTCAGAAAAAACACCACATTGAGCCATTATAAACCATTTTATACTGCAAACATTTGACCAGAGTGCCTCGGGTTTGATAAGGTTTTAACCTTCTTTCAACTGTCAGTTTTTAAAAGTATAAATGCAGAACACCTTTTCTGTGTGCCTTCATATGCAGAAAGCAATCAACATGATTAAACAAGGGCATTGATTTTACTAAGAAAAAAAAAAAATCAGATGCATATTCATCAGAAAACCAAATTCACCACGTGTAAGATAAGATATTAGTTGGGTCAAAAGTTCACTGGGAGCAGGAGAGGCTGATCTCAAGGACCAGCTGGGAATGTCACAGAAAGTAAGGACACCAAGTTCTCTGCAGCCAAGATAACCATGGTACATCGACCCTTTTCTGGGAAAAAAACCAACAAAACAAACCCTCAACCTCTCTTTTTACCTCTGCCTCCCCTACAAGGAATATTTACATGGTGTAGGATTTGGTAATCCCATTCCCATCGTTTTTCAGGATGCTAGCATTGAAAGGCACAA
The DNA here is from genome assembly GCA_013401035.1 of Horornis vulcanius. NCBI lineage: Eukaryota > Metazoa > Chordata > Aves > Passeriformes > Scotocercidae > Horornis > Horornis vulcanius. The sequence continues at coordinate 11,499 of VZUA01001353.1, read as the reverse complement.
GGTTTCTGAGGTCTCCTGACGGGATACTGGCAAAGGCAGCAACAGCTGCAAAATAAACCTCCTGGCACCAAACTAAACAGAACAAAAGGTTGAAGCTGGATACTGGGACAAGGCTCTTCCCCCACAGGGTGGTCAGGCACTGAACAGGCTTCCCAGGGAATGGTGACAGCACCAAGCCTGACTTCAAGAAGCCTTTGGACAACGCTCTCAGGTGGGTGTTTTGTGCAGGGCCAGGAGCTGGACTGGACGATCCTGATGGGCCCATTCCATCAGGATATTCCATGACTCTGTGACAACACACCACCATAGGAAATCAGGCCAGGCCACACTGATTGTGCCTGGAATGGGAAGAATGCTCTTCCTCTTTCCAGCACAGCTTGTCCAACACAGTGAGGTTTGTGGGATGTCCCCAACGCCTTCAATTCCCCTTACACACAGGGGTTTCCAACAAGAGCTGGGATGAAAAGCCTTGAGGCAAAGCCTTCACCACAGAAGTGATGTGATGAAGAAGAAAGAAAATCCAAGAAGCACCTTGGGCTCGAACAAATGGCTCAAAGGAAGAGGTTTTTTTTTTTTCCTTTAGAACTACCCTGTGCCATAAATTTTAATAACATACATTGCAATTGTCCACATAAAAATCAGTACCAAAGGCAGCTTTTACAGGACTTCATGGCAGCTGCTGGTTTCCCAAAGCTCTGCCAAGTAACATCATGGTGAAAAACAAGAGTTAGGTCCAGGAAAAGCCATGCTTGAATAAAATTCAGGAAAAAAAAAAATCAAACCCACACAACTTTCTGCAATCTAAAGGCTCGTCCTTAAAAACAGGGCGCAAGTCAAAAGTGAAAATGCAACTTTTGGCAAAGAGCTGTACTCAGAACTCAAATCTTCTTCTTATGTCTTAGAAGACTACCTCACACCACAGCTTAACAGAACAAGCCCAGATTCTCCTGAAAGACCTTAAAAATCAAACTTAAAAAGCGTGTGCTAGAATTGCTTTAAGAAAAAAAAGCTCATTCAAATGAGAAAAAAAAAACAGGAAAAAAAATTCATGCTGATGTGAGAAATGGTTTGTTGGGCGTTTTTTACACTATTAATTCTGCTATAAAAAAGCAAACAAAAAAAAGTCATCTTTTGATTATTTAACTTTCATCAGTTGAAAGGTACTCAGAAATACTAAACCAGGAGATCCATTAATTTTTGTATGTCAGGGATAAAAAAAAAAGAAGGAATGCGGTCCATTTCTCAATTCCACTGTGCCAAGACAGGCCTGAATCATTACACTGTGGCCATGTTTATACTAAAACTCTTCTTTTTTTTGCTCAGAACTTGGATTTCCACACCCAGTAGGCAACAGCTTTTTTTAAAGCACATTCCAAGCTTCCCTCAAACAGTTCCAGTCAAAACATCACCAGATTTTAATTCCGTCAAGAATGTGAGCATCTCATTAAAGCCCTGCCTAATTATAGGTAACGTGCCCAGACCACAGATTCTGTGGTATCTTTATATGGAATATTATTCAGAAGCAACTGCACCAACTTTTCTCAAAAATTCTGAAATTTCTGCTTATTTAGTGTTACAGCAAAAAGTTATGTGTCCTCAACTAATTAGCAGAGCCTGGGAAAAAAAAAAATGGAAGTACAAAATAAAGTCACAATCATCACTAGTGGTGAGAAAGATCAACCCAGGAGAAAAGAAATGTCATCAGCTCGTTAGAAAATTGAAAGTTTTAAAGAAATAAATATTCCAGTCACACAAAGAAAAGCTTCAAGTGTGAGTCAAACCCAGAAAAAAAAAAAACATTTTGCACATTGTTTTTGGGAATTTTTCTGATCTTCTGCTGCTTTCCACTTTGGCAGGTTGCAGCTTTTAGAACCTGTAAGCACAGCAAATCACTCTGCTCCTACTGAAATAAAGCCCCAAACACCAGAGGCAAGAATTGCATCTGCTGAATGCAGGGGATGACCTTGAAGGAAAAAGGAAGGACACACTTCTCAGCAGGATGAAGGGAATAAAGAGATGGGCCTGCTTGTGCATAGATGAATTTTTTAAAAAGGGGTTTTATCAGACACCAACTAGCCAGAGGCAAACATGCTCTGGAGTCCAGGTTCAGGAATATTCAAATAAATTGCATTCCCTGCAGCTGGAGACTGGAAAGAATAGGAAGAAAGGTAAACTCCTCACCACCACCGTGCCTGGGGGCAGGAAAAGCAGAGATTTCTCCAAATTATTCATAATCTTTTACGGAATTCTAATACATATGGCTACACACACATGTAAATACATATTATTTTACAGCTTTTTTCTCCTTCTGCTCCTCCTTCCACAGCTCCACAAGGCTCTTCCCTAACACAAGAATCTTTCAAGGGATCTTGTACATTTGCTGTATGTAAAACTGGAACTGCTGCTGGTCTCTACTGCAGACTCAGCCCCAGCTGCCATAAACCTTATCAGGAACCTGCCAACACAGTCAGCCAGCTTCCAGGGGCACAAATTCCACCAGGGAGTACAAAGCATATCCAAGAGCAAAAGCTTCCATGGAGCATAATTGAGCACAGAAAATGACATGTTAAAACGAGCAGGAACTGGCTGGCTACGGATGTAAATTCATTCATACTTTTACTTTCTTTTTTTAAATATCTGTGCTGCTCGCTCTGGCTTGTTATGACAGGCTGAGGCATCGAAGGAGTTCTCAGTCCTCATCCTGGGCACAGAAACACAAATCCTGCCCTGGAATTACTGCTTCCCTCACAACCTGCAGGAGGGACAGCCCAGCAACAGCATCCAAGACAGGGAAGGGCTCAGATTGGTAAGGAAGAGCCACAGAATCTCCTCACTTGGCTTAACACATCTTCAGTGGCTCTGCTGAACATTAAACAGGAAAGAATCTCAGGAATAGAGAACTAATTAAAATTCACAAGGTCAGAACTGGATAAAGGGAGGAGATGAAGCACCTGGGAGGAAAAAAAAAAATAAAAAAGAAGTTGACAAATTGGAAAGGAGAAGGAATCATCAGAAGGCAGAGTTTTGGAGGAGAGGGTGGAAGATAGAAAATCACAGAAATCACAGAATATTTTGAGCTGGAAGGGACCCACAATGACACCCCACAAAGTAAGGCAGCAGCGAGAGAAAGGTAAATGACACAGAGAAATGCAGCTTTATCAAAAGAAAATGTCAGGAGGCAGAAACCACAAGGACAGAAGAGGGAAGGAAACAGAAGGAAGTATTTGTAAATAGATTCACATCCCTATCAGGAGCACAAGTAGATTGTGAGCCTGTCTTTTTGGCAATTCCTTTTAAACTATGAATGTGAAAAAAAACCTGAAAAAATTAAATTCAGCAGCCAACAAATGAAAGGACTGTATTGTTACTCCATCTCAGACAGAAATCAGGCAATCTTTACATCTCATTTCAAACGACTTAAAAGGATGAAGCAACGTAGATCAACACATCCAGACAGCCAAAACGAGTTAAGACTTAAATAAGGTGAATTTTCCAGAGCTGTAACTCACAAAGCAGCAGCTGTGCCTTCTACAGCGGCATCAGGCTGGGGTTACACACAGTGACTTTAAACCCGTGTGAACTTGGGCTGCTGTTGAGCAGCTTTGCTTTCCCTCTCCTTCCTCAGGTACTCATCCTTCCTCCTCCCTCTCATGACACACTGGATCAGGGACTGGATTTATCAAAAAACCTGGGAGAAAAGCCAGGGAAGGTTGGATTTCAGGTGGGTGAGCTCCCTGATCCACAGAACTCACCCACCCTGTGCTGCAGCAGAATTAGTGGACCTGGCTCTACATCTTTAGTCCAGACTAAAGTTAAAACAGACACATAAGCAAAACTTCATTCTCTCTAGCAAAACACAAATGTTTTAAAAGTTTTAAAAAGGACATTGTAGGATACCTCAGCAAAACCTGAAAAGGGCATAACAAGTGCTTTGGAAAAGCAGACCCCCTAGCCTTTGAAAAAGCAAGACCCAGCGTTTAATGTAAAGCAATTATCATTTAATGAGTTTAAAAAAGTCTGCAGCACATAAATACCTCACAGAACTGCCAAGGTGAATTAAAATGTGAATCATACAGAGTTCTTTACAATTCTGCAGGCACTGGTACACACGCAAAAGGAAAGCATCCCTGTGTCCCAGCAAACCAACAGCATCTGCAGACCCTGGTTGTGACTTACTTACTACCATCAGTCAAATAAGGCAATTGTAAAACCAAAATAAAATACATGAATATTGCTAATGCCTCTGATAAATTCAGCCATTCATAGACCAGCAAAAAAATAATTAACTCACTGCCTAAAAGCAGGCAGTGTGGATGGAGTGAAGGACTCCTTGCCATAAATGCTGAAGGGTTTCTGGATCTCAGTAACAAAACTTACGTTTACCTGTCAAGGAAAAAACCTTTTTCTCCATCCCAGTGACAGAAAGACAACCTCTTTTATGGTAATACCAACACAGATCTCCCACATGAAGGCATGAGATTGCTTTAGTGAGCTACAGAAGATAAACACATGTCGTGCCTAGAAGTCAGCCAAAGACCCTAAAAGCATCCTGAATCACTAGTTCCTCAAATTCCCCAGTCACTGAGCATGAAGAAATGTAACACGAAGAGCCAAACAGAGATTATAAACACAGAAATGTATTTTTAAATCTATTTGCTAACACATTTCAAACACATTTTTTATTAGAGTCTTGTCAAGTCATGGAAAGAGACTTCAGCTTTAGTGCTACTGAGCTTCCACAGAGGAACACAATACAGTTTGTTACGACTGAAATGGATATTCAGTATTTTTTTTTAATTAATACTAGAGTTTTACATAGTGTCAAAAGCCATCCCAAAAAAAAGGGTAGTTACACACATATACCTCAACCCTGACCAAGAATCCCCAGCTTTGCATAAAGATATCAAAGCTGCTGGTACTGCAAGTATGCTTTATGGGCTGGTAGACTGCCAAAAATCATCTGCTAATACACCAGACAATAGATGTATTCTGCTGGAGAACTTTCTGATCTTTTCCTCCTATCACTTCTCTTTAGTTGCACATAAAACCCAACTGAAGCGATACAAAAAATGTGATTTGAATGCTTGCATTTTTGTGCCAACAAATGAAGCAATTACTCACAATAAAGTAACTTTTTCAAACATGCATTTTCAATCACTGGCTTGCAAGCCCTGATTCAGTGTTTCCTGTTGCCATTGCAGCACTTCAGTTTCTGGAATTCCAAGTACAAAGTTGTGCTCCTGCAGTGCCTGAAAGCTTCAAAAACACTACCAAAGGACCCAAACTCCTCCTAGTCTTGATAAACAAATGGCACTCTGCTTAAATTCCATACTTTTGGACAACAGCAGGGTGCTTTCTATAAAAAACAAACCTTCCTTCCAGAGACAAAAAGATCCTGTGTGTGGTTCCAGCTTTCTGGAACGCTCCAGAACCACAGTGGCTGCATATCCTGAATCCAGCCATAAATTCCAGGGGGTATTAGGGTGAGGTTGACACCCAACTTCTCACAGGAGCATCACACCCTGACCAACACCATGGAGCCCCCAAAGCTTTCCCCTTTCCCAATTCAAATGCCTCACACACCAAGATCAGGGCTTGTTCAGCAAATGCTTTTAACCCCAAATTCCCTGGTTCTGATTCTCTTATCTGATATTTGAACAAATCACTGACACCACGGAGCTGTCATCCCCCATCTCATCATCCCACATTGAAAGAATGGTTAATCTGTAAATCCACGCAGCAATTCTGCAACCAGAGTGCTGAACACACTCAGTGACCATGGGAGAGAATTAAACATATTAACCCGGCTTCGTAATCCCCAGCATTAAAATTCAGAAATTTAATTAACTGCAGAAATTAAATTACATTAAAGGAAAACATTTTAAGCTGGCATTTTCACGTTTTCCTGGGTTTGTATCTGCAGGCTTATGACATCTTTCAGCAGAAAACAAACTGAAGTCTGATCATAAGCTCCTAAAAAACAGCGAGTGCTAACAAAACTTGGGCTAGAGCAGCAGTACCCAGCCTAGATGCTCTAAAAATAAGTTTCCATCTAAGGGGGGAAAATTCCTTGGATCAGTCTGTTACTTATTACTCAGCAACTGCGAGTTACACACTCCCCAGAATAATCTTAATCTGAGGAAATGAACGCTGTGATCTTTCCCATACGAAAGAAAAAGTGTTTCAACACCCAAAAAAACAAGGGGGAGAAAAGGCTCCAGCCTTGACATTCTGATTTATGGAGGACGCTGATAGTGAGACAAACAGAACTTCATCTGTCAAAGCCAAACACTTGCATTTAATACATAAACATCAAGCAGGAAATCTCATTTAAATAATTAACATGTGGACTACCCACTGCCAAAAAGAGCAGGGCAGCAGTGGACTTCTGCTGAATATTTTCCAGGAAATTGAATGATTAATCCTCCATATAATGCCAGGTACCCACTCCCACTATATTTTGTTAAAAGCAAACCTTTAATTTCAGGAGAAGCAAATCACATTAGGTAAAAGGAATAATGAACCCCCCACAACTGATGCAGTGTGGAATTTCTCTGTTGTTTTGAACCCATGCAGAGTTTTAAATTATAAATGTAAATATTTTCTTGTAACTTTCTGGTAAAAAAATGCAATCTGCTTGAAAGTGCTTTTCAAAGCTATCTCTAGCGAGACATAAATCATCAGTGGCTTTAAAATATTTTAATAATTTTAGCAGCCTTTTGCAACTGGTAAATCAAAGTCTCAGCATATTATGTAAATAAATATTGCTGAAAAGACTGATGCTTTTTGGATGTTGTTTGTGAGTTTCTTTTAACATTTCCCTCATTGAAGAGAAGAAAAAATGGTTTGCATTGTGTTAGCTCCAGTTATAATTTCCAGCTGTGTCAAAACTTTAACAGCCTAAAAGCAGGAAATCCAAAGAGGAAATTCCATCGTCAGTTCCTGAATTTTGTAACTCAAATGTTCTTCCAAAAACTGGACCTTAAAGGAATTTTGGTAACATTTTCTGTAGCCTCACCTGATATCTTCCAGTAGGTCACATTCTGCCTGATGTTTGGCCTGAAGTTTTGTCATCTGCTCAACCTGAATGTTTTTCAGCTCTTGCGTAACTTTCACCTACAAAAAAACCCAAACAAACCCGAGGATTTATATTTTCTGTAGTTCAAGTCACTTTCAAGTCATTTCAACAAGAAAACAAACAAGCCCAAGGACCACTTATGTTTTCTGTAGTTCAAGTCACATTTCAACAAGAAAACAAACAAACAAACTGGAAAAGGCTTCAGAAGGTTGGCTTTACAATTTAAGTACTGGTGTAGTTTTCCTTTGAGGCTTGTGACCCTGCACAGCTAAAATTCCAGTATTTTGGAAAACTACTTAGTAACTGGCAGAGAGCACCAATGGCACAGGTATTGGGAACGATTTGGTTTTGGAAGGGAAGCTTGGAATTGTTTTGCTCTTGGTTTTTATAAAACAAGAGGTCTTGGCATTTAAGCCCTCTAGTGATCACAGGGAATCCACATATCGGCCTAAAAAATGATCACCAGTATCTCTGAACACATTATGCATTCATGAGGACAGAAATGCCAAACTGTTACTGCAGAGGGATGAGAAATTCACAGAGGAAGAGGGCACCCATCTCCCTCTTCTTCACTAGCAAGGCAAAAAAAAAATATCCTGGATCTCATCAGCTTCTCTATTTTAACTCTGAAAACCATGCCCCAGCAACAAACATAAATTTAATCGCAACATCACATAAAGACGAGTTTTTCACATGACATCAAAAAAATAAATCACATGTATGCCCCTGACTTTTAGGAGAAAAAGCGTCTATTTTTAACGTGAACTTCCAGCGTTTTTGGTTTTATCTGTTTATTAAAAAAGCCCAACTCAAAATAAATAAACCCACACGACACAACCCAGGTAATGGAAATAAATGAAATAATACAGGCAAAGAACGACACACATGTAAAATAAATAAACCACCAAAACCGGGTTAAAATGGAAATAACTGAAATTAAATTGGTTTTGTCTGACAAAAGCAGAGTCCACCCGTAAAATAAGAGGCTGGGAGGCAGAAATGAGCCACGGAGAGACCTTCACTGCAGCTGCCTGCCAGGGCTACTGGGGAGCTCTGGGCATGACAAGGGAATCCTGTTTATGTTCCCTACTCTCCTGGTCACTATTGCAGGGGTTTGCCAGGTGAAAGAACCGGGTAATCTCCGCTCCCCACAGAGAAATCCCAGTGCCACATCAAAAATCTCCACGGGGCTGCAAACCATCACGGCCCAGAGCACCCCAAAGCAGGCAGCACCACGGACGTGGAACAGGCACAGATTTCAGCCCCAAGGAACTCCTTCCCCCTGTGCCTGCACAGGAGCAGCCTCTCCATCCTCTCCAGCTTCTCCCCACACCCCGACCACTCCGCAGACCCCCCCAAAATGACCAGCCCAGAAATCACCACCGACCAGCTCAAGACCCCCGCTACAAGCTCAGGTCTCCCAGATACCAACCTGCCTACCCAGACAAGCCACACTGGGCACAGCCTTTATCCCAAATTTCCATTCCTGCTTGCCTCTGCTCCCACACCAGTCCCCCCGATGGGCAGCACCCCACATTCCCACGGACCGCAGGGTCACCGCAGAGCCTCCCCGGTGCATCTGCAGGTTGTTCCCATCGCACGTGGGAACGTGTGTGAAAACGCTGCACAATTCCGGCTGCCCCTGCTCCTGTGTGCTCCTGTGTGCTGCTGGCACACGCCGGGATAGTCTGCGTCCCTGGATCAACTCCAGACGTGACCTTCTTCCCCAAGACGACCAACCCGCCGCTGCTGGCACCGACACACCACGCGAGCCCCCAAAATCCCCGTGGCAGCACCCCACGAGCAGCACAACCTCAACGCCTCCTGCATGCAGCCAAGCCCTCCCTCCCAGCCCTCCACCTCCTTCGGAGAGCCCCCGCTGGGGAGGGGGGTCCCCGAGCGAGCGCTGCCCCCCTGCACCTCCATCCTCACCAGCTCGTCCCCATCCCTGCCCTGTCCTACCTCCAGAGCTCACTCCCAACCCATCCTACCCCACCGCCACCGCGGCCCTCGGTGCCCAGTGCCCAGCACCCCCACCCGACATTTCCCCATGACCCACCTTGCAGGGCCACCCTCGCCAAAGCCCCCCCAGCCCCCAACTCGCCGCTGCACCCCCCCATTCCCTGTCCAACACTTGCGCTCCCTCTCCAAACCTTCCTGCAGCCTCCCCCG
>VZUA01001345.1:0-12015 GCA_013401035.1 Horornis vulcanius | reverse complement strand
TGCTGGCTCAGCTGTATTTGGATGTACCAGGGAGGCTTTTCTCAAATGGGAGGCTTGTGCAAAATCCCTCAGATTTTCTTACTTTTCTGCTATTGCTGCCTCTTATTCCCTTCAACAATAACCTTCCCTACCCCACAATGCACATATATATGTGTATATATAAGCATCTACACCAGCTCCCTGTGTGCAAAGACAATGTTCACGCTCTGGTGTGTGGGCAGGTCAATTTATAATTGTCTCTAAGTGCTCACTCCTGCAAAGGGGGAACATTGTTTATCTGCTGCTTGGTGACAGAGATTCTTCTGAAGCATCATAGAAAATCAAATAAATGACTTCAAATTTTATCCTTACTGGAAGAATGTACATTGATCAGTGTAAGTGAGGAGCAAACACATCCCTTTCAGCAAGTAATGGCCTCTGGGAAGTAATTTTTTGAGCTAAATAGGTGAACAAACCCTGTAAAATGGTGATCAGTAAACAACAAAATTCCCCTGTACTTCAATATCAACCAGGATACCATCAATTCTCCTGCTGTTCATTTTTACCATCTCTGTTATTCTGTGGTGTGCTGTCCTTGCCTAAGATGGTGGTAGTTCATTGTGTCAGATATTCCTGCTTTTCAGTAAAAGTAAATAGATTTTTGATTTAGAATAATTTATGTTTAGCAATAGAAGGGAGTGTTTTATTTTCTCCTTCGCATTAGTTACAGTTTGTAAAGGCATTTGCATTTGAAGAAGAACTTTTTCCTCTCTCTTGACATCTTCCTGCCTGTTCAGGCACTCGAGTGCTTTCTCATTTGAAACAGCTTCCCCCTTTTTTTTTTAAAAAAAAAAAAAAAGGTCTTAAAGGCTAATAATCCCCCAAATTACAATTATCAGTATTTATCAAAGTAAAACATGGTGTCATGCTGCATTTGATACAAAAGCATCCAGCTGAATATTCTATTAGACAGGTCCTGTGAAGTTAAAAAGAGGACCGGGTTGAGTTATCTCACCATGGGAGGAAAAAGGCATGCACAATCAGATATTTAACACTCCTTTGCAATTATGGGAATTTTTATTCTCTCCCTGGTAGGGAACATAGCATTTTACTGCAGTGTTTCAAGTTTGCCTCCAATGGTATCTGATAGAAGTGCTTTTATCCCCTGAAGATACAGTACAAAATACAAATCATCATTGGTTTTATCTCAGCTGGAGCTGCCTATTTTCTAAATGAGTTTACTCTGTGCTACTGCCCATCAGGCACATTTTTCATCCTTCATCCCCACTCTTTTACTATAGCTGGGTTTAAGTCCTTTCTTCTGTCCTTTGTTCCTTCAGCTCAGCGAAGTAAACAGCAGGATTGATCTTACACTGCATTTTGGTATTGTTCCAACTGCTCATCAATAGACATGGGCTGGGAATGCACTGACTGGAAAAGAAGGGCAAGATTGAAATTCACTTTTTGTTCTTTGTGCCTTTTAGTGTGCAGCGGAATGTCCCTAATCTGAAAGCTGCTACACTGACTGCCTATCAACATGCAAATTAATCATCAAGTGACCAGCCCCATATTCGCTCAAAGTAAAAGCCTTTAAAGGTATCTGTGCAAAAAAAAAAAAAAAAAAAAAAAAACAAAACAAAAAGGTGGGGGAAGTAAAAAGTAAAAAAGGCTTTTTTTTGTTTATTTGTTTTTCTAATGCAGTTGCTGGTGACTGGTATGGGGAACAAACGTGATGGGTTTTGAATCTACTCCCTTGTTTAGTCACAAGCTTAATGCTTTGGAAAGCATCTAGGTAGGGAGGGGAATCTTTTTGGTATCTTCATAAGCAAGACAACTTAAACTAAAGATTACCTTAGTTTAGCAGCAAAGCCAAGGAGGGATTCCAAACAAAAGCAATATCATGACTGCAAATTATTTGTACCTGCTTTCCTCAGGAAAGGCAGTAGAAATAAACTTACAAATGCTGAATGCCATCATTTCTCATTTTTTTTTTTAGCACACAGTGTTTCCACTTGTAACTTTTCCCTGGGGTCTTGAAGGATTATAATTGAATTTGGGGCTGTAGCAAGAATATACAGTACTACTGTGTTTTAATATCCATTGACTTTTATATGGCAGTTTGATAAAATGTTTGAATGCAGGAAAAATGTAGGTATTCTTTCTGGAAGACTAAACAGCTGGCAGAGAATAACTGAGGGCTGGAGAAGAGCTGGCTTACGTGGATGAGAGCAGTTCTAGTGCTCTTATCTGGCTGTTGAAGAGCAGTATTTCAGACAAGGTTTCCCTTTCCATCACTGTTGGACTGATCTGCACAAGAAATGGCACCAACCTGTGTCCCTAACTGAAGCAGCTTAATTAATTATCACAGCACTGAATGTGTTTCATCTTGCTGTTCTTACCAGTTTTGCAGGACTTATTCTTCATCCCTGCCTGTATGATTAGAGTCCCAGCCACAGAGCTGTATGTACTCTGCAATCTTGAAAACTTTATTTATCTGTCTTGCCCACTATAAGTTCTGAATATCTATCTGCATCTTAGAAACAGAAAGGAGGAAGAAATAAGAAAGGATTGCATGCTGGTCTCACACCAGAGATNTAGCTTACATTTCTTTCAGCCTTCTTGTTCTGCACCCAGGGGTAAAGTATCCTTTGCTATGTAGATAGGGTTGTAATTTTCATTCTTTCTTGGAGGCAAAAAATGCTTCCTCCTTGTCTGTCTCTGGAGGAATCTTTCAGAAAAGTGGAAAGGAAAAAAGAAAGAGAGAGAAAACCAGACTGTTTTCTGCTGAGCTGGGTCTGAGCTGTGAAGTGCATGTAACAGTCCCAAACCTCCTGCAGTGTCACCCTGCTGCATGGAAGGAGTGGTGGGTGCAGAGTGGATTTACAGCTGGGCACCAGGAAGGGAGTTTTCCTACCTAACCTACCTTGGCACCAAGTGGGACTGACTTCCAAGCCAGCTGAGAGCCTGGCTGCAGGGGCTGCGGGAGAGAAAAAAATCTGAACACACCCAGCAGAGTCTCTCTGTGGCTTTGAGTCCGAAAGAATTAACGCCTTTTAAAAATAGAAAAGAGATTTCTTCTTACTCAGGAAAAGAATAAAGCTCCTGAAGATTTCCATGGGAATGAATTCTAGTATTTTTCATTTGTAAAGCAGTGGCATGTTATGCCTTTGTTCAGGTTTAGGGGTCTTTGGGGTTATTTTTTTGGGTGCAGAGTTTGTTTGCAAACAGGTAATACCTGTACAGACACAAACACAGGCATGTGCTGATTTTCCTCTCAAGGGGGGTTTCAGGCAAAGCTTTGGTTGCAATTTAACCAAGACATGCATCTCGGCTTGTTGGAGTGCAGCAGTGCTTATAGTCACACTTGAGGTTTGAAATGGGCCTTGGTCAAGGCTCTGACTTGTGATTCCCAGCAAGGATGTGCTCTCTGCTGAGAGAAAGCTTATTCAACAAGGTTGGCAGGACAACAGAGTGCTGACACGTCCATTAAAATCGGTGAGATGTCCTTCCCTCTGCTTCTGCTGCTGGCCTGGTGCTTGGGAGCTTTGTCAGGAGCACCAGGGATGGGCAAATCAGTGCTGCATGTTAAGAAGGATGTCACAAGAAATCTTATGAGGTCATTGCCTATGCACACTTTTGCTTTCCTTTAAGTATACAGCTCATGGTCTAGGAATGGTACTCCCCAGTTTAGTGCTCCCACTGAGAATCTCCAAACCATGAGCCCCTTGCTCCCTCACACTTTTCTTCCCTCTGCAGTGGGATGNATGGGCAAATCAGTGCTGCATGTTAAGAAGGATGTCACAAGAAATCTTATGAGGTCATTGCCTATGCACACTTTTGCTTTCCTTTAAGTATACAGCTCATGGTCTAGGAATGGTACTCCCCAGTTTAGTGCTCCCACTGAGAATCTCCAAACCATGAGCCCCTTGCTCCCTCACACTTTTCTTCCCTCTGCAGTGGGATGGAAAGGAGAATTGGAGGCACAAATGGTAGGAATAATTTACTGGAAACAGCAATGAGATAAGAAAATAAACAGCAACAGTAATAATGGCAGAGGGTACAAGAAAGAGGTGAACAGTTCCCAAGGAAACTCTCTGAGAACAGACAACACCCAACTGCTCCTTCTCCATGCTGTGCCAACTGGAAGAAACCCCCTTTCCCCCAGCCCTGGCAGTGACATGAGGTGGTATGGAATAACCTCTGGGTCCTGGCAAAAATTAACTGGAACCAGGGCAATATGTTGGACTAGGAGAGGGGCAGGCATTACTAAACCCATTCCCAGATAGGAGTGGTGGGAGTAATGAGCAGTAATTTTACTCTCTGCCACTCTTTCCTAGAGGTTTAAGTGAAATGATGACATTAGATGATGGCTTGTGGTACCTGGCCTCTAAGCCTGCCTGGATAGACACCTTCTTAAACAACTGCAGGCATCTTTCACTTCCTTGTGCAGGGTGCCTGTTTCTGTAACCTGTGAATTTTGTGCATGCCAGTGGTGTGGAGCTTCCTGGCCCCTCTCTGAGATGCATTAACCCAGGAGTGCTCTCAGTCCTTGCAGCTCAGCGTGTGGGTATTGATCGCTGCCGCCTGTCCCGGAGCCAGCCTGGATGAGAGCAGGTTGAAGAGGGCAGTGCTGGCTTCTGAACGAGCCTGGGTGACATTCTGCCTCCCTGACATCGAGCTTGTCCTGTGAGAAGTGGTCTTCTGCTCTTTTGCATTATTTTGTAGCGTGTTGCCATGCTACTTTTATGCAGAAAACACTGATGGCAGGTACCCCTACTCACATTCCCTTCTCCCTGTGATTGTGTGCTGGAGTGCTGTCACCTACAGATATGTGTGTGTATATATGTGTACATATACCCATATAGGTTGAGTGTCATCCTGGCTTGTATAAGAGCTGGATTCATGCATGGCTTCTCTACTGGTCCTGTGATTTTCCCTTTTGCAATATTACAGGAGGGTGGGATCTTTTTCTCCTCTCATCTGCATGTGCTGCCCATCCCTTTTCCTGGGGAATTGGGCAGTGATGGTGAGGGTTCAGCAGCTTTGGCTATAAGGTCAGAAAGGGAATCCTCCTCAGTTGCTGACTTGTTGAAGCTGCTCATGTGCTCAGTCAGTAAGTTTTGCTCTTCAGAGGTCAGCAACTTGGGGCCAGCTGACTGCCTGGGATATCACATTCTGTTCCTGTAGCTCGTGGAAGACTAAATTTTACAATTGAAGCATTTCATTGATAATAGCTCAACTTTGTTTCATTTAAACAGGGTGCTTTTACAAGAGCAGGGCTTTTTAAAGCAATGTAGTGCTTTTTCTTTGACTCTTAGGAAGTGCCCACTGTGCAGGCTCAGTGTTTGTAGAGTAGGTTGGCCTTTACATGAATGCAGGAGGTCAGGTGCTAATGGAATCAGCTGGAGCTGCATGCAGGTTCCCTGTGGCACTTGACCCAGCTGATCTTTAGGAGATATTTTGGAAGACCTTGCAGCAAGGGAGAATGATAATTGTGCTTAGACAGCACAGGCAGGTAAGCCCAGTGTCTACAGCTCAGGTGTAGGTGGGAGTTTTCCAGCAGAACAGTGTGTTGGGCTGTTGACATCAAAATGCTTCTGCAAAAATGGGGCTTTTTATTACAACCTTCAAGAGCTATGAGGACTGTGAGGCCTTTTTGGTTTTTTTTCTGCCTGGTCTTGTGTCGGTGCCAGGCTGCATTGGTAGAGTTCAGAGGAGGAGATGAGCTACCCTGGGAGCTTGGAGGTTAGGCATACAGCCTCTGCTTTTAACTGATGTTTTTAAAAATGTGAGGGTTTTCTTTTTCGTGGATGTGCTGGGGGTTTCTTTTTGGGGTTTTTGTTTTTAAATAATTCCTTTTCTTCAACTCATTGGAGGTAGAGAAGGGAGAATCTTGCAGCTCAACACAAAGCTGAAGGAATCTAGACAGATCCTCTGACTCCTTTTTTTCCATATTAGTCTTGAAGTTTTGGTTATATTTGACTTTTTCTCATTGAAGTTATCCCTGGAGATGGCCAGAGTAGCCTTAAATGTTACCAGCTCAGCCATGTAAAGGTCACTGTCTTCTGCAGCCTGTCACCTTTTCTGGGCCTCTAATGCTCTCATTTGTGCTGGAGCTTTCCAGAGTGTCTGGGATGAGATGGGATCACCAACCCCAGCCCTCAGCCTCACAGGTGATGGCCAAGGATTCAGCTATGGTGATCTGCAGCAGTGAATTTTAAAACCAAACAAAAAAAGATCTTTTGGCAAAACTCATTTTCTTCTAAAAGTGTTCTCCATTGCCCTTACCCCCCTCATTTTTATAATGGAATGTGCACAACAGTGCGCATATTGACTTATGTTTGCAGTCAATATCAAGATTTATTGTCCCCTGAGTTAAATGAATCACAATATTGACCTCACTGTAAGCCAATACCAGCTTAATGTATTTTTTTAGAGTATTTTGTATTCATTTTTAGTAATAGGGCCCATACAGTAGTCTATAATATTCATTTGTATTCCTCTTCTTGCTCTTTCTCCCCTTTTTTTTTTTAAATTTTATTTCCTTGTCTGTGTCTGTTGATGGCTATCACAGCAGTAGACACTGGATTCTTTTAATGAATGAGAAATAAAGATGTCCAATAGCTGGTGTATCTCCATTATAGAGACGGAATGAGTCATTTCCACAATCAGCTTGCCTTTAGCTCGGGCCAGGAAAAACAAAGTGCAG
The DNA here is from genome assembly GCA_013401035.1 of Horornis vulcanius. Taxonomy (NCBI): domain Eukaryota; kingdom Metazoa; phylum Chordata; class Aves; order Passeriformes; family Scotocercidae; genus Horornis; species Horornis vulcanius. The sequence continues at coordinate 5,327 of VZUA01001345.1, read as the reverse complement.
TGCCTCTAGCAGGCACTGATAAACAATAGCCAAGTGTTACTTGTATCTTACCACTTCTTTCCTTCTTTTTCTTTCCCTCTTTTTTTTTTTATTTTTCTTTCTGTTTCCTTTCCTTTTCTTTTTGCATTTAAATTTTCCACAGGAGGGGAAAATCCCAGTATTTCTTTAATATTGAATTCCATTTATCTCCATAAATTGGTTATGGTATACGATCTAAAGGACTCAGCTGTTTTTAAAATAGGTTTATTCTTTTTCCTTTAAGATTATTTCAGATTATTTCCACACAGTATAGGCGAGTTATAAGAAGACTCATTTTGCAGACTTCAGTGAGAGCTGCACATTTGCAGTGCATGGTTTCAGATGTGGAATGTTGAACAAAGAAATTAAATTTATATGTATCACCTAAATTATTTCAGATTCATGGTTCAGCAAAGAGTTGAGATCCTAATCAAATATGTAGTTTGCATGGGCACTACACCTTTTCTCAATAATAATATGGCAGTTCTATTTACAATGCTTGACTAGATTTTGTAATAATGCTTTTACTGAAATTTACCTTTTGTTTTTCTGCTGCAGTCTTGGCTGCCCATTAGACATGTGCACTCTTAGAGCAAAGATAATGATTGCAAGTAACTTTTCTGGAGAGAAGGGGTGAGAGAGAGTGAAATCAGGGCTCCTGTCAAATATTCCTACCTCTCAGACTTCTCCAGTGATTAGTAAAATACATGCAGATATGTGGGCAAGTAGATCTGTGTTCTGTGTATAAGGAATGATTTGAATATCAAGGTCATGAGAAATTATCAGAATTGCCCCAACTCTCACCTTATCAACATCCACTGCCTCCTACTGCAGCGTGAGGGAGAAAAACACCAGTAGAAGATGTAGAGGAGGAGAAAGGGGTGGAAGAAGAGGAATAATTCATTATTGGAGCTGAGCCCAGGGTGGGAAAAGGTGAAGGAGTATCCTTCTTTCATGTGCTGGTGCTGGACAAAAAAGGAGGAAGCCCTGAAGTACCTTTTCTTTGCTCTGGCCTGTGCAGCTCCATCAACAAACTTCAGGGTTTTCTCCAGTGCAGTGCCCTGTAAATTAAGAATGTAGAGGCAAGTTATAAGCAATCTTTATTTTGTTTTTGCAGTGGACTGCAACTTCCCCACTTGTCCCTGAATCTGTGAGAATTTGGGTGACTGTCCAGTGGAATATCAGAACTGAGTTAGTGCTGAGCTGAGCCACAAAATGCTGGACTTCAGTCTTGCCTGAGCTTAATGACACACAGGGTGTGTTCTAGAATTGAGATTTTTAGACAGCAAGGGAAAAGTATCAGTTTCCTTGTTGCTACTGGTGGATGCAGGCATTTTCCTGTGTCCCAACATAAAACTCTTGCAGTGCTGGCCACGCAAACACTCCAACCTGTGTGAGCAAATCTTCAGGTGTGCTCCCCTGAAGAGCATTTCTCTGATGGGCAGTGTGGATTTGCAGACGTGCCCCCTGAAGCAAGCCCAGCTGGAATCCCTCCAGGGCCTTTCAAGGAGACCCAGGTCTTGGTTTATCCCAAATTCACAGGAGCCAAGGCTGCCTGAAGCATCTTTAGGGATTGTTGGTGGGGTCAGGAGAGTGCTGGTTTGTGTGTGTGCTCTTGGGAGAGGAGATTGGGGTGTTGGAGAAACACCAGGCAACATGAGAATTGCTTGGGGTTTTGTTTTTCTGCACTGAGGGTTGTGTTGAATGGTTCTGTGCTGAACTCTGAGGTCAAATTCCGTAACTGAAGTTTTGTTGGGCTTTTTTGGTTTTGTTTGGTTGTTTCTTTAATGGCAAAGGAAAAATTCCTGCTTTGAAAACAGCATTGTGCCTTATTCTTGGTCCACGACTCAGAATAGGTTTAGATTGTCCTGTTCAGTGATTTCCACTGGTGTTACACTCCTCCAAACCTGCTTCATGCCCTGATGGTGGTGGTTGTATTTCTTTTTTAAAAGATCTGTGTTTTTGTTTGTTATTTGGAACATGGTGTCTGTGTGCATCCGAAGATCTAAAAAAAAAAGGAAAAAATTGTTTCCTAATATGAGTTTCTTGCTTCCCCACTCCTTGTTAGGAGGAAATGGGAAAACCAGAGGGGAAAACAGTCTCCCCCAAAGCAGTTTTTACATTTCTCTCAGACTTTTATCACTTTAACTTTCTCTTTTTTTTTTTTTTCTGCTTGTCTAAAATTCTTATTCTGACACTGTAACATCACTGCTTCTGGGGAATTTTGATGCTGAAAATAGGCAGCTAGGGAGCACATGAGAAATTATTTGTAAGGCTAACTTCCTGCTGGAAATGTCTTGCCATCTTGCCATTCCAGTGTCTTTTCTGTTTGAAGAGCTCCAGCTCCCTGGGCAGCCACTCTTTCTTTGGCATGAATTCTTATCTGGAACCAAATAATCCAGAACACAGCCATGGGATGGTGCTTTACCCTCTAAATCCTTCCTGTTTTCTGGAAATACACCTTCCTTTCTCCTTGGCTGAATGAGTGAAGACTGAGAGAGGAAGTGGACACAAATGAGATTTGAAGTTCCTCTGTTTGTTTCTAATTTTTTTTTCAGGATAGAAACCACAAACTCAAAGCCCCCAGAAATAAGAAAAGGGAACAGAGGAATTACATAGGAAGGGAAAAAAGGAATTGTTTGGAGATGATTTCACCACCTTATGTATTGGGAGTGGGATGCCAGCTGTGTAAATCTTTTTTGGCAGAACTTCCCCATTTCAGAGGTAGAAAGGAATTCTTCCTCTCCCTCACAGCTTGAAAACTGCAAGGTGAAAATATAAATACAAGGTTATAATTAGATTTTAAAAATATCCTTCTGAGTCCTGACATTCCTGAGGCTGCATGAGCAGTGAAGGGTTTCTGTGAAGGGAAGAAAAATCCAAATAGAGTAAGAAACTCCAATACTCAAGCAGAGAGTGAGCTGTAATGATGCTAACAGAGAAGCTGTGAAGGAGCACATGAGAGAGGGCACAGAGAATTTGGATTGTTTATCCTTCAGGAAAGAGAGATCTCTGTTAGCTATACATTATTGGCACAGAAGGCAATTAGGTGCCAAAAAAGGCAAAATGCTTGTAAATGCAGTTTTCTGTCCAGAGGTGTGTCTTTGAAAAATCTCTGGCTTTTTCAAACTTTGATGTCATTGATCAGATGTTAGCACCAGGTAATTAAATGATAAAATACAAAGAGAAAGACCAATAAAAACCTTTTTTTTTTTTTTTTTTTTTAATGATGATGAACTTAACATTCTCAGTAGCTGTTTTCAGGCAGAAGAATTACATTTGATATCTGGTCAATAATGCATTTGCTTATTAATAGAGTGAATGATTTAAAATTAAACAAATGACCATTCAGATATTTATGAGTAGGCATGACAATGCCTGTAGTTCTAATACAGGGCTTAATTTCTTTTAAAAAGTAACTCTCTTGTACTTTGTAATGCTTCCTGGTAGATGTTTCTCTACTGGGAGAAGGGATGGCAAAAGAAGTAAAGTGGTGACAGCCCCATCCTTTTTATATATTGCCTGCTTGGTCTGGCACAAAATGCCTTTTAATTTATTTTTTGTATTATGCCACCATCCATATACTGGGGAAAAAACCCCCGATTTTTAATCTTAAGAAGGGATTTGTAGAAAGGAAACTAACAGGAGGCAAAAAATAGCCAAGCCCATCAGTTCTTCTAGGTGTGAGATTCCTCAGAATAAAAACACCGTGGCTTTTGAGATTGCTGAACTGCAGTGAGTTCAAAAAGGCAAATACCAGCCTCCCATGGACTGAGTTAAGGTTTGGGGGGTGGTTAATGTGCAGGCTGAGAGGGGAGGGGGCCCAAGGTGCTGGGCAGTGGCGCAAGGGCATCCAAAGCTTTTGTAATTTTGAGATCCTTGAGCGGTGCTGGCTCATCCCTGTTTCACTGGCGTTGGAGGTTTGGAAGGGGCTGGGATGTTTGGAAGCCCCGGGATGGGCTTTCCCCTCCTGCAGAACACGCCCAAGCCTTTCAGCAAGCACCGTGGAAGGAGTTAAGGATGCGAGTTCAGCCTGAAGCTCGGTTTGCTGGCTTACGTTGGCTGTTGCCAAAATCTTAATGTTGTTTTTAATGCATTTTTGTGTTCGTGAATCCATTTTCCAGAGCTGCCGATTGCACACAGTAACCCTTTTTATGTGACTAAAAGCCAGCTGTAGTATCCTTGAAGAATCAAATGCTCTCATAGCTCTGGAAATTGCTCTGGGTGTGCATGCGTGTTTATTTGTGCGTCAGCTCTTTTAATCTTTCTACTGAAAACCTAATATACTGTAACTGGGACATTTTCAAAAAAGAGAACACTTCAAAACAATTCTAAATATAAATTAAATCCATTTCCAAATGGCTTGTTAAAAAATGCAGATGGTTTATATTTATTATATCATTTTTTTGTTTTATCACCTTGCAAAATTTTACAGCGTAGAATCTTATTTAACGCGGAGGCATTTTAAGCAGCAATATTAGACAGCTGTATGTGCGTCATACTAAGAGATTTTTACAGGATATTAAAGTTGGTTCTGATGTAACCTGGTGTTTTGAGCAGCATAGATTAGGCATTTTCCAATTTTGTAATTTTTTTTTTAAAGTAGGTGCTTTTTTTTTTGCCCCTCCCAAAATAGCCTTTTAGTTCTTGATTCCAATTGTTCTCGAGGTGTAAGGAAATTCGGGCCAGACTGATTGAGAAACTGCTCTCTGAGCTTATATGAATAACAAAGGGTGGCCTAGATACTATCTCAGCTGAAATTAGGGGTAATTATGCTCTGTAGCAAATTATATACATAGTTAAAATAAATAACAAAGCACAGTGTTCATATTCTGGTGATTAACTTTTTCCCCCCCCAAGTTCTGTTTGCCTTTACAATTTTTCCATTGCAGTCAACCTGAGAATTTTGCTGGGTAGCAGCAGCACCTGAATAAGTGCCAGCCCGATTTGTTGTTTTTTTTTCCTTCTCAGTCTCCAACAGGCACAAGCAGGTTTAATGTTAACTCAACTCCAGCTCCTCTGCTGGTTCTCACACCCTCCAGGTCAGAGCTAAATCCCCTATTAATTAAACAGAAATTATATCCGAAATAAATCACTTGGTGCAAGAAACCCACGGTGGAATTTTTTGAAAGATGTTTGCAATAATTAAACATTCTGTGACTGGTGACATTTTAAATAACTCTTAAAATACCAACCTGTGTTGATATTTAAAATAGGCTCTTCAGTGGAAAGGCAGTGATCCCATTGAGCAAATAAGATAAATGACGTCCTCGTATAAGAAGGGGGAAAAAAACCCAATCATCCAACAG
>VZUA01001343.1:1524-12008 GCA_013401035.1 Horornis vulcanius | reverse complement strand
AAGATGCACATCCTGTGTGGAGCATTCATTGGTTTGCACTCTTCCCCCAATTCCTAAAGAGTGTGCTTAAAGTGAAAAAGATATTGCATGAGTGGAGTGCTGGCATTTTTCCCAGCAAGGATCTGAGCACTGGCAGTTTTCCTGAACTAAGAGGGACATTTCTATTTTGTCCCTTTCTGTTTTACTTGAAGAAGGATAAAAAAAATGTGCAGCAATAAAAGGAATCAAGAAACCAACCAATCCTGCAGTTAATTCTACTTCCATGCCCTGCTATTTCACTCCAACACATGCTGCAGTGTCCAAGTCACTCTCCCATTTTCCTGGATGTCTCTGCATGACACCTCTGTGTTGTATTCCAGGTGGTGCCTGTGGAGAGCAGCTCTTCCCAGGCCTGAATCTGAGCAAGCAGTTCCACCATCAAAAGGTTTTTCATGAGAATCATTCTGTATCTGTGATCAGCATCATTGCCTTCCTCTATATTTTGTTCATGATTCTGTAACTTCCAGAGGCAGAGCAATTAGTCTGGCATGCAGCTTCTGTGTCAGTGCATCCTGTGAATTTTTACAGGCCAGCTTAATGATGTTTTCTGGTTTGTTCTCAAACAGTTTCCAAATAATTCCTGTCATTATAATTGCCCTTTTGGCTGCCACTGAGTTCTGAGCTGGCTTTTTCAGGTGATGACTATACAATTCCTCCCCCAAGCTGGAATAGATAATTTGAGTTCTGACAATAATTACACACTGTTTCCATATTTTTTTCCTATGCACCCATTTTTGTTTTTGTCAACAGTGAATTTTATTCTTTTGTGCAGTCTTTGAAATAATTTGAAGACTCTTTAGTTCTAAATAACCTGAATAACTTTCTGACAGCAGTAATTTTAGCAGATCATTACCTCACTTCTTGAAAGAGCATTATGCACAGCACAGCCAAGGCTCCTGTTCATAATTTCCTCCACCATGAAAATTAATCACCTTGTTTCTGATCTCTTTTGTTTCTGATCTTTTTCACGCTGTTAGTTATCAACATTCTCCCTTACATTGTGACAGACTCTTTAAATGTGGGTGTGGAAACATTCCTTTGGCGCAGGACACTGTGGGAATCAAAGCACCNAACAGAAGAAATTAGCCTAAGTTTTTCCCTTTAATGAAATCTGTGTTATTTATCTTACCCTCTTTGGCTGGACATTTTCCTAAAACACAATAGGCTAAGGTCATCTTTCACAGATTCTGTAAGTGGGCTGGGAGCTGCCACTGAACTAATGACTAATTTTCTCTAGCTGCAGAACATAGACAGGAACAGCAGGTGTTTATTTTTATTTTTCTATTTTATTTTTCTTTGCTGTGCTTTACTTACCCAGCAGTGCTGAAGATTCCTTTGAGACATTATCCTGCTGGATTGTCATTTAAAGTTTGTAACACTAAAATTACACCAGCCAGGCTGGGAGAGACTCACAAAAGGAGAACAGACACAGACAGAATAAGAGCAAAGCAGAGGCTATGACAAAACCCCAGATAACGAATAGCATATGGAATTGCAAACTTGTGCTGATATAAAACCAGATAAACAGGCAGGGAAGCATTTCCAGTAAATCTCCAAGGATATGATCTCCAGTTCTGCAGTCCATTCTGCTTACACTGCACACCCAGCTGTCTGAAAAATACATTGTTTTGCTCATCCCAATCTTGCCCTAAAACATCTGACGGGTTTTATAACATCAAGCTGAGTTTATTTGTCTGCTGGGCAGGAGCCCCTTTGGAAGTCTAACAAGCTGAGTTATGGGGACTGACTGGGTCAGAGAGATATTCCCTTTGCCTCGGTGCTATCAGTGATAGAAAAACAAGAATTTCAATAGGGCACAATGGCAATCAATGTCGGAGTCATTTGAAAGGGAAGTCAGTGAGAATTAAGCTCTGCACCCCTTCATTCTTAAAAACATCTTCTTTCTCTTCCAAAATGTTTTAATTTGATTTTTCATGAGTACAGGGTTGATATTTTCTTACTAAAGGAAAATAACTGTACTGAAGGTACAGTGCTATAAATAAAGGGTGCAAAAATATATATTGCTTTCTTCCTGGTTGTTCAAAATCTGGGTAGTTTGTATGCCTGGCTAAAAAGACACCAATGTATCTTGTTTTTTCCTATATAAGACATTTTATCTGATTAAAAAATAAAGGTAATCTTCATTTTCAGAGGCAACCATCAATTTCAGAGGAACTGGGTTCAGGCTTTCTGAAGAGGCTTTTACTTCTTGCCATAACAGGAACAAGAGCAAGACATGCATAAGGAAAATAAAGACTCGAATAGGACTTCTAAACTCTCTTTGACAACAAACACATGATAATTACCTGCACCTTCAGCTCTCTGCTATTTTAATAAATTTATCAGATCCATGAGACTATTGTGGAAATGGAAAATTACAAGTTGGATTTTCAGAATTTGTTGTATTTGTAGTTGTGTTCAGTTGCTATTTGAAAGCGTGAGTATCGTATGGTTTTTGCCTTGGGATGGGCAATACTCAGACAAAATTGGTATAAAAACAATTTCTATGAAATTATTTCAAAGTCTGTAGTAATTATAATGCCTCAAAAATAATATTTTTGTTACAGGTCTATATCAACAACTAAAAATCATTTTCATGTGTCATTGGATCAGAGACCAGCCCAGGTTAGAAGGAACCTCAAAGCATCATCTGGTCCAACCCTATCTGGGAAAGGGAGCCTTGGTGGGACCATTTAGAACTCTGTCCAGCCACAGACTGAAAGCTTCCAGGGACAGGGACTCTGCCACCTCCCTTGGCAGGTTGTTCCAGTGATTGGTTGTTCTCACTGTAAACAATTTGTTTCTTCTCTCAAGATGAAACCTTGCCAGGTCCATCTTGATGTCGCAAGAGACATTGACCAGAGACACAGAGGCTCTTTCAGAAATTGGTCAGTGGGTTCTCTTTATTGTGGGATGAGGTCTTCTTCTACACAGAAAGTCAGAGGCCAATTTGATTGGTAACACAAAAGGTAAACCTTTCTACCAATTTGTCATCCCAGAAGAAGGTCCCACCTATAATAAATAATGTAAACATTCTTATATTTACAAAACATTGTTCTTCTGTTTACCAGAAGAAAGCCTGGGAAAGAACCTTTTTTAATATCAACACAACCAGGCTTGAAACTCAGGACTACAACTTGTCTTGTCCATGTGCCTCCTTGTGATGAGAGAGCCTCTGTTCTCTTTGTAGCCACCCTTTAAATTCTAGAGCACCATGAAGAGCCTTCCCCTGTCCAGGAAGAGGAGGTCTAACTCCTCCAGTCTTTCCTTGCTATTTTCCTTATTTTTTTCCTCCACTTTTAAAAGAGCTATAATAAAAATAAGACTATATTTGATATTGTGGAGCTCCTGTTGTCACCTCTGTCAATCTCCCACCACTGTTGCAGTCTGTCCTGCTCTTTTTTATCCAGACTTCCATCCTGACTCCAGAAAGCTGCCCTTGATTCACTTCCACAATTTCCCACACTGTGTGGATCTCTCCCTTGCCTTACAGGGCCGTTTTATGATGAAACTCTCCTTGCAAACATCTCCAGCCCCCCATACTAAGTGAGATTGATGTGAAATTAAGAACACTTCGGGGAGGGTTTGTTCAGTTTGTACACTCTGCAGCCCCGTCTTTTTGCACGGAATGTTAAACTTATGTTAATTAAAGCTGAAAAATGGCTTCTGCTGCAATTGAATGTTTGCAGGATCTTTTCTCTCCTTTTTATTTTGGAGTCAGAAAACAAGTTTTACTGAGGGAAAAGCTGGAAAGGGTCCCATCAAGGGTGGTATTGGTGTACCTTGAATTCCTTGGTGAACCAACCAACCTGAATATCATGACATCACCAAGCTCCTAGTCTGCCAAATTGAAATCAATATCACTTAGGACAACATTTCATTAGAATTTTATGCCCCTAATTATAATATATACTGCAGCTTGTGGAGGGCCTGTTCTCTGCTTGTCAATTCAAGTGCCCTTGCCAAGGTAACCTGTAAACTGCATTATATAGGATTTATTACATCATTTCCTTTGTGAATATAAGGTGATTATCACCTTCATTACCAGTCATAGATGTATGCACTATTGTATTTTAAGTGTATTAGTGCCTTCCACGTGGCACAGGGTAATTTACAATTACAATCGTTTCCCCTTAATCGTTACACTACAGTCTATTAGCAAATTGCATTTCCTAAGGCCTAGAAACATTTTTTTTAATCATCCTTGAAACACAAGGGTTTTGGTTTCTTGATGGTTGATTGCTGCTTTACTTTTACACTAACTCCTAAATTGTTTTCCCTTGTCTCTTATCACCCTTGAAACCAGAGTGCTGAAGGTATTACCCAGCAATCCTCACCTTCTTATGCTAGCAAACACAAAAATAGCCAGGAAGACAGTGAAAAATACCAAAAAAATAAATTAAATTACCCCTTATCGTACTCTTCCAAATTAATTACTCAATTCTGTGCCAAAATCATCTCAACTGCAAAGCACCTCCTAAGCAATTTTTAAACCAAACCTAGATGGGAAAGGAATTAGTACTTTAGGGCCTGAGGTATTTTCTCAGTGTTTTAAAACCCAAGGCTATCAATTCATCATCACTGTCAAACTCTATCCAGAATGCCACTATGCTGATTGCTAAAAAAACCACTCTCTTCCCAGTGGAATAGAGGAATAAAGGATAATATTAAACAATCTGCGTGATTTTTTTTCCTTTAACTTCATCTTCAGTCATCTCCCCAAATAAGACAGTGTATCAGATATTTTTTATACTTTTCTATAATAAAAATTTACTGTTTACGCTTCAATTCATCAGGCCAGATTTGACTTATCTGTAGATTTTCTGTCACTCAGGGGATTGGATCATATCACAGAAGTTAAATGAAAATTTTTGTAAGTTCTAAATGAAAAAAAAAAAAGAAATAGAATAAAATAATCTGTCCTCAAATCTGACCACTGGGAAAATATGCTGGAGTCTCTTAATGACCAGTACTTTGACAACTGAATCTGCAACACACATTTTTCCTGAGAATATTCATTTCATGTTGATTCAGAAGGAAGGAGACTGTATTTTGAATACAAACCCACACTCTTCCATCCATTCTTCTCCAGGCTTCCTGGCCAACAGCAGCAAGGGACAAAAAAAACATGATCTAATTTGAGGCACCACTGACTAAATCTCTGGTTTAAACCCAGCTGAGTGCTTGAGCCTAAGAAACCATCCTTGTGAGCCTTCAGCAGGGCAGAGGATAGATCCTCACTTGTGGGGATGGTTTGGGAAGTGACAGTGACAGTGGTTTGGGAAGTGACAGTAAGAGTGGTTCAGGAAGTGACAGCAGAGCTGAACAAGCTCTGAATTTTGTATTGAGATCTGTGTTTCCCCATCAGAAAGGTTCTGGATGAGTGAAGTTGAACAAATGAGCCCTGAGTAGATATTCTGGTTCACTTATCTCCGAGCTGCAGTCTGCACTCAGCTGTGTAGCAGATTTTCTAATCTCTGTTTCCCCAGCATTAGAGCCAGGGAATGATGGGATGCTCAGTCAAGACTGCAGGACAGACTCTTCCTTTCTCTCCCTTTGACATTCAGAGATTTAATCCTTCTTAATCTGTGTGTGTCTCACTGCCCACTACAAGTTGGTCTAACCCTTTGTTAGGTTCATTCAGCATTTTTGAAACAGGACTGAAAAGAAACAAAAAAACTCCCAAAAAATAGCAGTCGTTTGAATACAGATTTCTAAACTCTCTACTGATCTGTATCACGCACATGAAAGGGAAAGGAGGAAAAATTATATACAAAAGAGAACTTTCATTTGGGACAATGCATTGATTTATTCACAGCTTTAAAAAGTGAATCTGCGAATCTTTCTTAGCTGGATCTTTGTGATGGATTTATAGAGAGTAGTTGCATCCACTTTCAGATTCCCTTTTGCAAAAAGAAGCAACACAAGCCCTTTGTGGGCTCTGTCATATCTCACTGCACTCAGGAATGTGGAAGTGCTGAAGGAGAATGTGCAGTAACTTGGGAAAACCACTGTAAGTGACCTACACTACCTCTAAGCAGGTTCAAGTGCTCCAACCAGGAATGAAATACAGCCTTGGCCAAGCTGAGCTGACTGGTGTTTCTATAGATCTCAGCTGATCAGTACAACCTCATCAGACACCTTCTGTAAGACACGGTCTCCTCCTTGTTGTCACAGCAAGGCCCTGCAGTGCCCCAGGCTGGGGCAGAGTGGCAGGAAAGGTGCCCAGCAGGAAAAGCCCTGGGGGTGCTGGCTGAGAATGTCCAAACCTGAGCTGACATGTGCCTAGGTGACCTCCTGGCCGTCTGTGTCAGCAGTGTTGTGGCCAGCAGGACCAGGGCAGGGACTGTCCCTCTGTGCTGGACACTGAGGGGGCCACATCTCAAATTCTTGGGTCAGTTTTGGGACCCTCACAAGAGAGACATTGAGAGTCTGGAGTGCCACCAGAGAAGGGAACAGAGCTGGGGGAGGGTCTGGAGCACAGATCTGGAGAGAAACAGCTGAGGGAGTTTTGCAGGGCCACAGCCTGGAGAAAAGAAGTCTCAGAAGGGACCTCACACTCTCTACAACTCCCTGAAAGGAGGCTGCAGCAAGGTAGGGGTTGGTCTCTTCTACCAACTAACAAGTGACAGGACAAGGGGAAATGGCCTCAAGTCGTGCCAGATGAGGTTGCTATTAGGAAGAATTAGGTGGTCAGACATTGGAACAGACTGTTCAGGGAAGTGGTGGAGTTACCACCCCTGGAAGTGTCCAAAAAACCAGCAGATGAGGAACTTTGTGATACGGTTTAGTGGGCACAGTGGTATTTGTTTGACAATTGGATTTAATAATCTTGGAGGTATTTTACAGCCCTAATGATTCTGTGAATCTGTGATTCACTAAGCGTTAACTGCTTCTCCCTCTGCTCCATCTTCCCAGTTTGAGTTTAGATTTCTTAGCCATTTCTTAGTACGTGTTGTACTCCAGTGGGAAATCCTGTCATCATCGCCTCTGCAATGCCATAATTGTTTGTGTGTCCCAACTGGAATGGATTAATTGAAAAAGACCTCATGAACATCCCACATCAATGCCTCACCCTCTGGTCAGCCTAGACTCTGGATGAGGAAAGAAGTGCCATCATTTCTCTGAGTGTCTCTGCACTTTGCTGGTGGAAATAAGCTTTGTTTCTCCTAACTATCACTGTGAGGAAAATGAGATGGGTTCTACTTCGCCTCCTATATAATGCACTATATATTTTGCCTGAGTATCTGTGACAGGGTGTACTATTAGTAATGATAGGTGATTCAGAAAGAATAGGGGGGTTGTCATATCCCAGGCATGATCTGGTCTGTAACGAAAAACAAAACTTTCAACTGACATATAGAAATGTCAGTTCATTTTGTAGGAGTGATTTCCCTCTCTGTTTCCACTGGAGATGTGCTATCTTTAGATTTCACTGCAGCGTGATGTTACACTCATTGTAGTACTGAAGAAGCAACTGCTCTAGTGAGCAGGAATGGCAAACAAAAATGCTAAATTACTAATAATCTTGAAGTTCTGATAAAATTTTAAAGAAGAGGAATATTTTAAAATATTTAAAACTAAAAGACAAGAGATTTAGATTAGATATTGGGAAGGAATTCTTCCTTGTGAGGGTGAGCATAAGTTGCTCAGAGAAGCTGTGGCTCCCCCATCCCTGGAAATTTTGAGGCCACATTGGATGGGACTTGGAACAACCTGGAATAGTGGAAGGTGTCCCTGCCCATGGCAGGGGGCTGGCAGGAGATGATTTTGGGGTTCCCTACAACCTAAACCATTTTGTGCTTCTGTGCTCTTTATTTTCTTTNAAAAAAAAAAGTAAAGTGGGATTGACAGAGAGTAAAAACCTGTTGTCTCTCTCTATTCCAGTAGAATCTGATGTCTTTACGTGAAATGGGAGAGATCCACATGCATTTTCACAAGAATGGAAGATAAAAGATGGAAGATAAGAGGCCCTATAGAATGCATGTGTTGCACAGCTGCAACTGTTCTGGAATATGCAGATGACCACCATGCAAACAAATGCTTATCTGAGATCCCAGCAGCAGGAGAGAAGATATTAGCCAAGCATAAATCTGTTTTCTTACATTCCAAGAAACAGCATTAAGATCTCACTAAATCTGAAGTGAGCCAGAAACTGGTGTCCTTTTTCACAATAATTCTAGAAACATTGATGAAATTCCTAATAAATAAGTAAAGCTGAGTTTTCCTAGTCGCAAATAAAGAAAAAATAATCTAAAATCTTGGTGGAAATCTAATCAAAATTAATCTATAGTGTTCCAAGACCAAAATCCATAGCTTTTTCTACAGGAGAAGGAAGTCCTGTGCTGACTACTCTGACAGAATAGTAAGGATAAAACAAAAAGACCAGATAATATATGAGGACAAATGTTAAATGCTTCATCAGGCAGGAGCAAGGAATCATCTCTTAACAGAAATGGTTCAACCCTCTTTGGTTTGTTCCTGTAAAAATGAACTAAATAGACAATAAAAACAATCTTTTTTTTTAGAGTGTAATGTAACAGATGTTCTTTTTTTTCACCTCTGATGCCTTTTCAGAACAGGGTTGTGTAAAGATAACTTTTAAGTAATGGAACATCTAGTACAGTAAAAATACCTTATCTGGAAATGCATTTTTAAGAACAACACAGTATATAGTAGGATTATAAGGGTATTTAAGTTTACATCCTTTTCACTGTTTCTTAGTGAAAAAAAAAAAGGGGGGGAAACGTTTTGGTAATACAAAAAAGATTCTCTTCTCACCCTTTCAAAATCTAAATTTTGTCCTTTAACAGTTTTATTTTTGAGTCTCAAAATCCTGTTTCTCTGATAAACCTTTTTAAGAGATTAATTTCTTAAACTACTAAGAATTAATGACTGAATTTCAAAGCAGTCCTGACTTCAGCAGATATATCATTAAGGAGTGTTTCCTCCTAACATTTGTGCTCCTGTGATTCTCTCACTCACAAGCTACTGATTACTCTCTCAACCTACTACAAAATATGCCAAAAAGTTCATAAAAAGAAACAAAATCTGAAGTAATTAGATTTGGTGGCAGTTGTGCAGTTCTCTGAAGGAGATGGCTGACTCCTAAGGAATTACTGGAGAGGAAAAGGCGATTACAGCAAATTTGAGCTCTTTGAGCCAACACATTCTGCTGGGCAAAAGGAACAAGGTAGAATATTTTTTGTGCATTCATGAATTTATTTAGATTATGTGGAGTGAAGGGCATTGAAAATGCTGCCCTGGTTTCCTGTTGGCAGGCAGGACCATCCCAACACAATTAACTCCCAAATCCATTTAATAAATGCATAAATCACATATAAAAGCAGCAGTAGGTCTCCCAGATATCCATGGAGCCAAATACAAAGCACAAAATCCAAACAGAGCTAAGGGAATTTGGTAAAGGAAGTTCATGTCACTCACTGCCTAGTTGCTAATGAAATTTGTGAGAAGCTGCAAATTTGGCCACACCATTGTTTGAGGATGTTTGGCATGTCCAGGATACAATTCCCAGCTTGCTCTGATTATCAACACCAGGAATCAGAGAGGTTGAGGATGAAAGGATGTCCACAGGGAGCCTCCTGTGTTTCAGTTTGTGCCTATTGCATCTGATCCTGTCACTGGGCACCCACTGGAAAGAGCCTGGCTTCATCCTTCCCACATTTTGGGAATTAGAAAGATTCCCCTCCAGCTTTCCTTCTTCAGGCTGATCAGTTCCAGCCCTGGAGGAGATTCTCTGGACCCTTATTCCTCTTTGTGGCCCTTTTGCTGGACTCTCTCCATTATGTGTTCTTGTACTGAGGAGCCCAGAACTGGAAACAGCACTTCAGGTGTGGCTTGGAAGTGCTGAGTAGAGGCAAAGATCACCTCCCTTACCTGGCAGTACATCTAATGCAGCTGAGGATTCCATTTGCTGCTGGCCCCTGCTCATCTTGGTGACCACCAGCACCTTCAGGGCATTTTCCACAGAACTTTCCAGAGAGCTTTTTCATAAGTAGTAGGACCAGGTTTGTTCTGAAAGCACTAACATTTCTCTTAAGGGCATCCATACCTCGCTTAAAAAGCAGGGAAGATGCAGTACTGGAGTTCCAGGCTGGGCAGTAACACAAAGTGCTCAACCATGTGAGGGCATCAAGCTCTGTGGGACGAGTCTTAAAACCAAGGGAGAAGACAATTGTAAGGTTAGAAAACAGGATGGTTGGTTTATGGATGTGGGTCATTACCAGTCAGAGAATAGTATTATAGAATTATAGAATTATAGAATGGCTTGGGCTGGAAGCTCAAAGATCACATAGTTCCACCCCTGGCTATGGGTAGGTGTTGGGGAGGATGAGACAGAAAGACCCCACAGATATGATTGCCCCACAAGAGAGTGCAAGAATGTAAAACCTGGAAATGAAATAGAATTAAAAGCAAGGTTCGAC
>VZUA01001342.1:19218-39798 GCA_013401035.1 Horornis vulcanius | reverse complement strand
GTGTAGCCACCGTTGCCAAATTTCACTCTACCCTCAAGCTTAGTTTTACTCAGTGGGGTCACTCCTGTTTAGCTGGGGCAGCCAGGAGTAGCTAGATGCTTTCCCTCTCCTACCTCCATGGGCCATTCTTGAAGGATCCCAAAGGGTTGGATGTGGGAATGAAAACTGAGCACTCCAGAAGATGAGTATTTGAAATCTCCCATAACTAATGATGACAGGAAAAGGAATTTCCATGTGCTTTCACAAGCAGGATCTCAACAGCAGCTTAGTGAACTTTGCAATTCTCCATCATTCCTACCCATTTCACAGACCCATTGAAATCAAGGGACGGTTTTGTCCTGACTAGGAAAAAAAGAGGAGAGGTCTGCCAGGCCTGCCCTGCTGAGAATGGTAGATGCAGTCCATCTGGCTTGCCTTCCCTACCAGCCTTCCTTGTTCTCCAAACACACCATTCAGCACTCAGGTAGTCAACTACAGGAAAACAGTGCTTGAAGAGAAGGTTACTGAGTGCAGGACATGATGAGGTGTGGACGTGTGTGTTGCTGTGTCTCCCTCTAGTGATCTGAGCTCACAAGTCTGCTTTGGGTCCTTTGTGCTTGGTGACAGAGCTTCCCTGGATTCACCAGAGTAAAGGGTGGGTATTTTGGGACTGGGTCCCATTCCCCCTGCCATCTGGAGGTCATATTCCCCATTGGCAGCTCCGTGTTTGCAGCTGTAGTTTGCATCTGAAAATTTAAATATGCTTGTAAAGATGCAGAGAGGTTGATTGTGAATTAAAGAGAGAAAAAATCATAGCATGTTAAATTGAATAGTTTCAATTCAAACATCCTTAAGAAAGCTAGCCTTCTGAAGAAAAATATGGGAGGCTGCATTTTTTCCCCTTGTAGCTGTAATCTATAAGTAGTTTCACTTAAGGCAAGCATATTTCTCATTCCCTCTTCACAGTAGGAGAGAGACACACTAATAAAAAGGGAAAGTTAAGGTAGTAGCTTATGTTTGGTCCATGCTTTTTCTTTTTTTTTTTCATTTAAAGGGAGAGACCACCATTTTGTTATTATGCTGTTATGTGACAACAACTGATCTCGGCGGCTGTACTGACTTCAGTGCCTGATGTATTCTGCACTGGAGCCAGACCTACTGTCTCATCTCACGACCCCAGTGAGCATGGATGACAGCATCTACTGCAGCATGCGCATCCTGCCAGGATAGGATGTCTGGAGGGAGTTTTCTGTACAGCCCCAAAGCCTTCACCCCTTCAAGCATCTCTTGCACAATTATCCTACTGTCTCTTGTCTCTGTCTCCACCCCCACACCAATCCCAATCATGAAGCTGCTTATATATTCCAGCTCTAGAGATAGTGAGAGCGAGAAGAGAGGGGTGTAGGGAGAAGAAGGTTATTTGCAAGAGTCTTCTGTATGTGTAGATAATATAGGGCAAAGAGAAGGCCAGCTTTAGGGGCAAGACATCCTGAAACTTCTTCAGCAAGGTCAGCTGTCACTCAGCCTCCTGCAGTGTGGAGCTTTTCTCCCAGGCCTGAATACAGTTGTAGTGGAAGTGGGACTCTCCCCGCTGAAGGCACTGAGCTATTTTGGTAATGCCAGGCTGCGACAGACCCTGGCGTTGTGAACACTTGCGCTCTGTTTGCTTCGTCAGCCTCCTTTCTGAGCCTTTCAGAAATATGTCTTCAGAACATCCCTCCCTTTCCCGTCTGAAGAAAAGCGTGAGAGACTGGAAACATGATTCAGGGGGTTATTTTTTTTTTTCTTAGGAGGTGCATGTACAAAAGCATTGTTCTTATTTCTTCTTCAGATACTCTTTTCTTTCGGAAGAGCACCTGATAAATATGACTCTTCTGATGCACTCTATATTTTTTCATGCACTGGCTGAACAAATCATCCTTTCTCATAAACTCCCAGTGAGTGCCCACCGCAGTGTTACTGCGGCAGAGGAGCAAGGCAAAGGGGCTGGGAGGGGATGGGGAGTGCAGGCCCATCCAGGGAAGCAGGAGCTACCCTCTGATGCAGCCTTTGAATTTCACGCCCCGTTTGGAGTGACTTGAGCCATTGGAAAGATAAGCATATCCTGCCAAAGGATCAGTGCAATCTGCAAGGTAGAAAAGTGTAATGCAGATATTGATGGTCTGGAAAGGGCACTGACCATGGGAGATTTCAGTTGTATTGACTGAGGGCAGTGGCAGATTGGAAGGGTGATGGAATGAGGACAGGACCATATCTATGGCACTGTAGAGCACATTCTAAGAGCCCACCCCTTGCCCGGGCTTGTATCCCAGAAGCAACAGTGGGAGGTGAGATTGCTGCACTCTGAGGAAGGCAAAGGGAAGAGCAATGCAATCTCCTAGGGGCTACTTAGGCTCTTCATAATGTTGCTTGTGGGTCACTGCCCTGTTGCATGTGCCTGGCTGAGAACTGCTGGCAGGACCATCCTAATTACAAGCGCTGTAATGGTCGCCATATGTCACTGACGCCCTCCTTACCTGCTGTGCAGCCTGTAGATTTGTAAAAAGCTGCATGAGTATGCAGGTGCACACTGCTGCATGCATTATTTGTGAGCACTTGACTGTGTGTTCATTTGTGTGTTCACCATGCTGGTGTCTGTCCATGCAGTTTGCTGAACAGGTAAGCTTTTTGATGTTTACCTGCCTTATCCATCAACCTCAAAGACTTGCATTTCCTTTAAGGTAGAATTGTGAAACATAGCAGTAAGCATGAAAAGTAAGGGCAGAATACCTGCCATGGTTCTGTACACCTGTCAATACCCTGACTGTACATGCTAAACTGCAGCTGCATGACAGGGACAAAGATTTAGTATTTTTACAGTCAATCATGATAAGAGACAAAATTTCAGAAATTCCCAAAACTGTGGAAGCTTAGGTCAGACTCCAAATTCTTCAACTCCAGGCTCTTTCTGACATGCTAGCTTTTATCAACTGCATTTATCTCTGCTGTACTTGGGCATCTTCCAAGCAAATAAATAATTGGATCCTGCCTCTGTCTCCCCTTCTGCCCAAGGGACTTAAAGTTAATTTGTGCTGAGTGTTGGGCTTTGGGTATGTGGTGGGTTGACCTTGGCTGGATGCCAGATGTCCACCAAACCACTCTACTGCTTTACAGCCTCAGCAGGATGGGGCAGAGGGAGAAAATAAGATGGAAAAAACTTGTGGGTCAAGATAAAGGCAAGTTTGAGAAAGCAAAATCAAAGGCCACTTACAGAAGCGAAGGAAAACAAAATATTTATTTTTACCCTCTAATTGTCACCAGCAGGCAATCTTCAGCTGCTTCTCAGGAAGCTGGGCTTTAGTACACATAGTGGTTCCTTCAAAAGACAAACATCGTAGTTATGAATGCCCCCACCCCTTTCTCTTGGCTTTTATTGCTGGGGAAGCACCTAATGGTACAGAATATTCCTTTGGTCAGTTTGGATCAGATGTCCTGACTGTGTCCCCTTCCAAGATCTCACTCCTCCTCAGCCAGCTGGTGAGGGGGAGATGTTGTTGAGACAGCCTTGATGCTGTGCCAGCACCCCTCAGCAGTACAAAATACCGGTGTGTTATCAACACCTTTCTAGCTCCCATTGTAAAGCACAGCTCTCTGAGGGCTGCTGTGGGGGAAATAAACTCCAGCTCAAACCCACTACAGGGGAGAGGCTGCTGTGACAGAAGGAACTCAGGGCACATACAGGTGTGCTCCTTGTCCTGGGAAATTCTAAGTGACTCCATTTCCTGTGGGGAGGTCTGAAACCTTTTGACTTCTATGAAGAGGATTCCCTGTGGCTGTTGGGACCTTTCCAGGGGATGACACAGGGAAACCTATGTTCCCTAGCTCTTTCTTCAGCAAGCTGCACCTCGGATGCTGGAGCTGCACGTACCATAATTTGAGTGAAATACAGACCCATGGAGAAGCAAGTCACTCCTTGCAAGAGGCTGGGATGGGTCTTGGAGTTCATGCACAGAGCAGACCCTTTAAGGGACTTGGGAACAAAGAAAAGTCACATTTGCCATGCAGCATCTCCTGCATGAGACCCAGGGAAGATGAGGGAAAGAGACTGTTAACTTGAACAGACAAAAGTAATTAGAGGACTAAAATAATAGATTAATGAGCAGCCAGTGTCAGGGGAACTTATTAATTATCAGTAGAGGATTTCCTTCAGTGTGCAGCCTGGCCGAGGGCATGCAAGATAGCAACTAAAACTCAAGTCCCATTTAAGGGAGCTGCTAAGGAATTAGCAGCCCTGGGTGTCTGGAGAATGATAGCAGAGGTTGACTTAAATGCTTCCTTTGAATCTCATGTTCTGTGTGGCTCAGGTAATGGCTGGGGAAGAAGGGGATCTGGGAAACACTAGATTGTATCTAACCAATGTTAATAATGGCTCAATAAAAATGCTCTGATAAGAACACATTAAAGTTGCACAGTTGAGCACTCACAAGCCAGGTAAGGTGAGATTTAAGGTTACAGATGCAACCTTAACTCTTCTCCTGCTGAGTGTACCTTACTAGGCAGCCTTTAATTAAGGGCCATTGGACTATTGCTCAAGTAATATATCATAACATCAGTTAATGCTCTCTTTGGCTTTGGACAGGGGTACACAGTGTCTCGCAATATTGTGGCTTTGTCTTTGTGTGCCTGATGAAACAGAGTCCATTTTAATTGTGGCACTGATCATTCTGCATTAGTTGTACTGGAACAAAGCACGGGGGTTTAAAACATCAGGTCCATTTAGACTGTTCAGATACAGGGCAATCCACCACCTGTTCTCTCAGGCCAACATTTCACCTGTCAGAAGGCAGTAGTCATGGAAGATGTTGACATTAGGGGCAAGTTGTGTTGAAAATGGTGTTTTCCTTTCTAAGGACTGATTTCTGCACCTTTAGCTCAACATATTGTGGGGGTTTTTGCCTTTCTGAAGCATTCAGACTGTTCACAAGGTGAGGTGGTACTCTGTCACATCAGACTGTGCCACAAAAAAACCCTTTCATCAGTCACCAAGGAGGAAGCTGTTCATAATTCAGTGTGTTTTCCATTTAACATTCCTACATTTACAACTCTGGGTCACGTTGCCTGTACTAAGGTTGCGATATAATAGGAAAAAGATAAAATGTAAAGGGCAAATCTGTTCTTGGGGAGCATTGCAGAAGTGAATGGATTCAATGGTTTTAAACCAGACATCGTAGACCTAACATCCTTCCTTAACAGTAATTCTGAGTTGTTAGCCTGCCCACAAACCACAGAATTCTTTGAGGAGAAGCCATCCCTTCTGCTGTGTAAGTCCTTGAGTAAAAACCTCTGTCCTTCCCTGCATACCCTCACTGCAGTAGCCTGAGATTTCTCAGAAGCCACTGGGCATTTGGCAAACATGATCTGCAGCACTCCTGTTGTCCCACTGCTATCCCTCTGCTCCTCCTTGCAGCTGTGTGGGGAGACCTGCTTTGGTTGTGTTTGGAGCAAATATTCAGCACTGTTGGACTAGAAGTATTTTTCAAATCTGTTGGGCATCATGTAAGCATGTGGTGCAAACTTGTATGTGAGTTTGGGAGCATCTAAAGCAGTTCAGATGCCCTGAGCTTTATTTTCTGCCTTTTGGATCACTATCTAAAGAACAGATGGAGTAACAGGAATGGCAAAGGCAAGGGCAGCAGTTTCAGCAGCAGCTAGAGCTCTGTAGATATTTTTAAAGGTTTCCAAATGTATTTTGTCTGTCCTCAGCAAGACACAATTAGGTTGTGAGAGCTGTCTCTTAGAGGCAGGTGCAGGCTGGTCAGAGTGGAGCAGAAGCTCATCAAGAGTGTTACATGTGAAAAGGAAAGGTCACATAAGCCCAGGTGGCCCTCCGGGACACAAAATGGGTGTCCATGGGAGGAACAGATCTTAGTGCAAAGTATGAGAGAACAACTGTGAGGAGGAAAGGTAGGGAATTTCATAGAAAGCCCATAGTATGATGAAATATGCTGATTAATTTCCACAGACCTGCACAGGTCTGAAGTGAGCTAAAAATTTCCTCGCTCAGAGACTTTGGGGATCACTGAGCAGAGTTTGTTTAAAAGAAATGAGCTTCATCTGAGAGGTTTTGCAACTTGTGCTAATGAGAGTCTGTCTATCAAACTTAAGTGGCATCAAGTGGCCCAGAACAAGGGCTCTTGGGCGTTAAATGGTTCCTACCAAATACCAAGCCCATTACCACAATTGGCTGTTGTAGCCCTCTAAACGGCAAAAGTGATTAAATTGGTCGTTATGAAACACTAAAGATGCATAATTATGAAAAATAAGGTTTGAGTAAGAGGAGATTTCAGCTCACTCGCTGCTTTGTATCTCAAGAAGGAATCAATGTAGAAATATTTTAAAAGCATCTGAGGGTTGCCCCTTGGCTGGTTTTCTCCTGACAGTCTGGAAATTATGAATGTGTTTGGAAGTGAAGGTGTTCTTCCTAGTCTCTAGGCTGATGTAAAAGCTGGAGACTGAAAGTCCCAAGTCCCCCCCTCTGCATAAGATTGTGTTTCATTGTCCAGTTTTCCCCCTCTCTTTGCTAAGGTGAGGTCCAGTGCAAAACTTCCCTTGCTCACCCTGGCACATTAAACACTTTTGCCTTTTCTAGGAGGGAGGGAGGGATTTAAATTCTCAAAGTGTCAGGGTCAGGCAGTGCTGCTGGTATGGACACAGGTATGTTTTCTTCTCCTAGGAAATCCTCAACTGTTCAGAGCACTCTTCTCCCTGCCATGGAGAAAGGCTTTCTAAGAGGCAATTTAACAAAAGTCTGTTGCAAAAATCAAGTGTTAGGCTTTGGTCACTGTGCACAAGAGTGCAGGGGGCACTGAGTATTCATGGAACACTCTACAGATTGGCAAGGGCGTTGAACAAAGAGTTGCAGAGCTGTCACACATTGTTGAGCATAGGGTGTTGTAGTGGTGTTGCTTCAGAGCACCCCTCAGGCATTGTTCTCCAATTAAAAGGCTGGAATAGCACCAGGCATGGAGCAGAATGTGAGCACAGGAGTTCTCTGGCACAGCTCAGTCTACCCGGACTTCCTAAAGTTCTGATGTTCCTGGTTTGCCCAGACCTTCAGCAGGAATAGATTATTTATTCATTTTATTTTCTTTTTAGTTCTCTCCCTCTTTAGTGCCACCCTAGTCCTGGAAGAGTTTTATAGCCTCCTTAGAAAGAGTAATAGTGGTGCTGAGTTATGTACAGCCCCTGGGGCCCTCTGTTCTCCTTGGGCTGCTGCTTCTCACTAGGTGTGCGGTTGCTGAGCCACTGAGCCAAGTCCTTGTTTCTCTTGTCGAAACTAAGTGGTCACTGGAGATGTGCTGGTATTTACATTCCATTATTCCTGTATGAGAGATGTAATGTACTAGGAGATCCTACCCAAAACTCTGCTGACCATTCATCTCCCTCATCTGCCTGTCTCTGCTCACCTTCCTTCCTCGTGTGACAGCTGATGTTGAGTATCTTTCAGGAACTTGATTTGTTTGTAGATCAAATGCCTTTAAAAAATGATCAGACGTTGCTTGGCATCAGAGTCTGTCATTTAAAGCAGTAGTTGCTTTTAAGAAAATACTCTCTGTGTGTCATTTATGGCATTATTCATATCCCAGAAGACAAGTAATGTCATCTGCATATCAATGTGAGATTGTGCGAGCCACTAGTCTGCTGATTTGCCATATAAAGTTGTGTTTTCCTCGGTACTCCTGTGGCTGCCGTAGTGAAAATAAAACATACTGTGTCTTAAATTGAAAGCTAGCTATCTCTGCCTTTTGAAGGGGCTGCATTCTTCACAGATATAGAGTTGTAACACACCTCTTGGCACCTACCTGTGCCTCCAAACCTAATGCTACTCAGCCTAATTTGACCTCTCTGAAAAACTACATGTGTTAATTTAAGCAGAGTGAGATGCATCCTTAAAAGTTTCAGACCACTCTTGAGGTGCTGATTAGAGAACAGGTTGTGAAAATTATTTGATTTCAATCCTTAGATGTTTAAAATATTTTTCTAATTTTTATCACAGCTTCTTGCAATTTACACATAGTTGCTAGCTTAAATCCACAGTTGTGCAGGAAAAGATTATTCTCTGTAAGGGTGAATGTTTCCATGAATTCTGTTTATGGGAATGCAAAAGTATTCCATTATTGCAGCTCTCTTTCAGAAAACACAGTGACCACTATGAAGTTCTTTGCCCACACAGTTGCTTTTAGGTATTTTTTAAAAGTCTCCATTTAAATTCCTCTGAAATCAAGAATGAACTTGTCTAGATTTCCCATATTATTGGCCTAGGTTATGCTAAATGATAATATTGTTGTAGTTGTCATTGTCTAGGAATTTGACAGTATGGGTGTTTGTATCAGGACCTGGCTCACTTGAGGATTAAGCTTCTCACTGGAAACACTTCTTTGCAGAAAAAGAAAAAAAAAAGAAAAATAGCCCAGATGCCTTGAAGGCCTTAATTTGTGTTCAGGGAACAGTTTTTCACAAATTTATGTACTAGAGAGCTTGCAGGAGAGAATGAGTCAAAAACTGATCTGGATTTCACATGTGAAACCCCTTCTCAGCATATTTCATCTTAAAATTTGGCCTGTAAGCCCCAACTGCATGTTAATCAGTTGCTCGTGACAAGGATGGCTGGGATGGCAAAAAGTGTGTGTGGGGGGAGCTCAGGTTTTTAACCAAAGAGATTTTCATATCATTTCAAAAGACCTCAAGACCTCCTCAAAGTTTATAGCTTTCATGGCCAGGATTTCAGTGTCTGGGAATTGTACAGGGAGTTGTACCTAATCAGAGAAGCTGCATGTTTTCAGCTCCAAAATGAATATACTACTGGCAAACATTGCCCTGTGACAGTGGTCTTACTGGTTTTTGCTGTTGTTTTGCTGATCTTTATCACAATGCTCCATTTTGCAATTCCTGTTTTAATCTAGTGGTTATACAATGTCAATAAATCTAGGCAAGCATGTTACAGATTCCTGTTTCTACCTGTCAAACCCTTGCTTGGAAATTCGATTTTAAGGTTGTAAATAGAATCCACTTGGGCTTCTCTTCACATTGCTGTGGCAAATGGTGTGCATTGTGTTTGGTATCATGATGCTGGAAATAGCTTCACAAGGAGCTTCTCCAGCTTTGTTCTGGAGAGCTGTCCAAAAGAGACTTTTTGAAAGTGACTTTAAATATAATAGTACCTTCAAAATACTAGTGATAGCAAAGGCTATTCAGTTAGCTAGCTAGCCTGCAAACTCTAAGACCCCTTACTAGCCCTTGTTTAGTAGGCATCATCCTAGCAGAGGAATACCAAAATTATCCCTCTGTTACTTGACTGCTCCCTTTCTGACCATTTGTAATGTAGGCTCTCTCCTCTCCAGAATTCCCCATGTCAGGAAAAGAAAATGGAGAGAGGTACCCTTGTCAATAGCTCTTCCATCAAAGCCTGCCTCATTTATATGCAGGCAATAACTAAATGATGCCTGTGGGGAAAAGCAACAGAGACAGGCCTGGTTGAGTAGTTTTAAGCGATCCTTTCCCATATGCATTTTTCAGAGTTCTGAAGGCTGTTTTAAAAGGTAACCTTACTTCAATTCCTGGACTTGCAAGAATGTGAAGAAGCAGGATTATTAAAACCATGCAGCCCCCTTAAGTATCTGAAAGAGAGTGCAGCTTGTACTGAGGTGTTGCACAAGTAGATAAGAACATTTGCTGCCTGAAGATGCTGTTCCCTAAATGGGTCTGGCAGTCTCCAAAGCATTTGTCCTAGAAATGTGGTGCTCGGGACAGAATGGTAGCTGGAGCCTCTTCTCTTGCCAGGAGCTGTAAGTTTTGGGGCTATGAGAGTGAAGGAGCAATAATTGTCAAAGAGCTTGGAGCAGATGCCCGTAGGGGAAAGGTTTTTCTACAGGATGCCTGTCTCAAGGAGGAACCCTGCACAGGACGATTCACAGTCAGCATCCTGAAGTGCACCAAGAATGAGGCTCCCTCTGCTCCTGCTTCCTTAGGTCATTAAATAAGCACTGCTCTGGGACTTGTCTTTCCTCCTCATATCAACATGAGAAACCAATATTCATAGCCTCTTACATCCTTTCCCCCGCTCAGTGCTGGCAGCTCTTCTCTCACCCCCTTCCTGCACTTGAGATACCTGCTGCAGTAATGGGATCCTTCTGCAAGCTCTTTAATTGAAAGGAATTTCTGTCTGGCCTGAAGATGTCAGGAGGCTGACGGAGACGTGTTTCTCTAAAATGAGGCTTGATCTACAGTGCAACAGGCAGCGTCTGGATCACTGAGAATCCTTCACACTCACTGGCTTCATCCGGCTCTTCGAGGGCGGGGGGACGTTAATTAAGGTGCGTCTGTCAGGGTGTGGGTGCTGAAGACCCCTCTGGCTTAGCTGCCAGCTCTCCCTCTGCAGCTCAGCCTGCGAGGTGCCATTGCTTCCTTTCCACATGGCGCGTCCCCCTGCCTGCTGTGCCACTTCCATTTCTGATTCCCATCAATTTGAAACAGAGCCCTGCCGACCCTGCTGACCGCTGCTCATACATCTCCCGGCATGGTTAATAATAATGGCCTCTGTGGGAAATGATGGGCTGAGACAGAGAAAGGACATAATGATGCTCTGGCTGGGGGTAGGCAGAGAGAGGAAAGTGATGTGACAAGCAGCTAAACAGCGAGAGAGGGGTATGATGATAAAAACAAACAAACCTGCAAATGTCTAAAAATCCACAGTGATGGCATCCTTGAAACAAATGGTGAGAGACAAGCTTGAGTCCCTAAGGGAGAGAAGAGGGGGAAAAGAGAGAGAGAGAAAAGCGAGCAGAGAATCAGCCAATAATTGAAATGGCATCAGGGAAGAAAAGAACTGGAAAGCACAGGTTTAGAATTGGCAGGTGGCAAAGAAAGAGGATGAAAGACAGAGAAAGAACATGGAGGAAGGAAGATGTGGATGTAGGGAGCGAAACAGAAAAGTGGAGGGGATAGCTCTATGGATCTAACAAAAGAAAATGGGCACAGAACAGGAGGTGGGGGAGAATAGAAGGGAAGAGAGGGAAGGGACCCATGCATTGGAGGAGGAAGAAAAGCAGAAGGGCCCTGAACCAGGGTAGAAAAAGGAGAGAAAACAAGGTATTTGGGCTTAGAAAGAGGGAGGAAAGGAGAAAGAAGTGAAAGAAAGAGTTAATGAGCAAGTTGTAGAGCCCCAGGTCTGTGCCAGTAAAGTTCACCAGAGACACAAAGAACAGGCTTTAGAAATCTGATGGCACCTGATTTTGCAAAGCTTCATCAGTCCCCATCCGCTGCTTGGGATCCCAGTGTAAATTCCAGGGAAGTGTATTTCATTTTTGAGTAAGCAGAGTTTCATTTTGATGGAAAAGCTTTTGGTCGTGCACTGCAGCTCCTCCACCCATGGCCGACAGCAGGCAGATTTTTTGTGGGTATTACCATAGCAATACAATGACCCCAGCAAGGAAAGCAGCAGGAATCTCTTGGTTGGGCATATCAGATGCTTCCCTCCTCTCTGTTTGCTGGGTAATTGTCCCTAGTGCCTGATGCTGTGGCAGAAGAATGTTTCCTTCTGTTGGTAAGGCAGGTCAGTGCTGACATCATGCACTGTCAGAGATGTTGCTCTGATGTGCAAACAGTTGCTGCTTCCCTTGGCACTTATCAGTAACCAATTATGTGTTCATCTGTGCTTCCTGGCTCACAGTTTTTTGCCCTCACATGGAGGAAATCAGAGAAGATGGTTAAATTTCCTCTCCATAATTTCTGTCCCTCAGCTGTGGCTGGGAGGAAGCTGAGTGGCAGTTGTTGGAACAGCACTGCCTTTGCTGTGCTGCAGGGAGGTTAGCCAAAGCACAGGGGTGAGTAAAACGATGTTTCTCTCGCTGCCTGTATCACCTTGGGTGCCGGATCTCCCCGCGCAGGTTTCAGCTCCGTCCCTGCACGGCTATCTCGCACACCCACTGCCACTAGCAGAGCGACAGCCCCTGCCAGGGTCGTAGGTTCAGTCAGATCGAGTGCCCAGACAACACGGCTTCGACGAGGAATGAAAAGGAGGCTTCGGTAAGGTGAACCAGAGAAGGGTTTATTCTTCCAGGAGCACCCCACCGGGACAAAAAGCGACCCAACTTTGTCGCAGTGCCTTTTATCCAGGGGAGGGTCTAAGACACAGATACATGATACAGCCAATAGGGAAAGAGGGAGGCAAGTCCAAACTGAACATCCATCATTCTTATAACCAATGATAACAGACCAAGGGGAGGATTCTTGGGGTTCAGCCAGTCACTCGACGCTTTCCCTGGAACCTTCTGGATCCTTGGGAAGGTCCCAGCGTCTGACTGACAGGGGAAGGAGGGCAGGGGATAGCAGAATTGCCAGTGGAGGGAAAAACCTGGAACATACAAACTTAAACATGGAATGGGGTTCTGAAATAGCTTCCCCAGAACACAAATACAGCATAATTTGAGGTAGTAAAAATTCTACACCGCCACAGGTGAGCTGTGGCTGCTCAGGCAGAAGTGTGTGGGCAGATCTTTGGCAGGGTTCACCACTCTTCTTAGCTGCTCACATGCTCAGTAACTGAAGGCCATTTTGCAAGCAATCCTCCGTGGTCCTTCACTGAAACACTGGCACTCGTGTCCTGGGTTCTGTGCTCACGTCCCTCCCTCCCCTCCTGTGTAACACTACATAAGCCAAGGATCTTTGTGTGTACCCTTTTCCCCAAAAGAAATGTCTCCATCAGCCATGAGAATTTTAGATTTAATGTATTTCTAAGAGACTTATGTGGGTTTTTTTGATGGGATGGAACAAATACGCGTTTATAGTGAGCACAAAAATAGAGTAATAGAATCATCAAGATTGGAAGAGACCTTTTAAGATGATTAAGCCCAGCCATCCATCCAGCACTACCACTGTAACCCCTTAACCAGTAAACCATATCACCCAGTGCCAGATCCAGGCACCTCCAGGGATGATGACTCCACCACCTCCCTAGGCAACCTTTTCCAATGTCTGACCACCCTAACAGTGATTTTTTTGTTCTGGTTTTTTTTTTTCCCTGTCTCATCTGAACCTCCCCCTGTCTCAATTTCAGGCTGTTTCCTCTGGTCCTGGTACTGCAGGCGTGGTAGAAGGGACCAGCCCCCACCTGGCTACAGCCTCCTTTCAGGCAGTTGTAGAATGATGGGGTGACCCCTGAGCCTCTTCTTCTAAAGACTAAACAAACCCAACTCCCTCAGCTGCTCCTCATAAGATGTCTTCTAAACCTTTCACAAGTGTTCTTGCCCTTCTGGACACGCTCCAGCACCTCAATGTCTTTTTTTAAAGAGAGGGGCCCGAAAATGAAAGCAATGGTTTAGTTCGGGGTTACAGATGCAATGAGTGTAAAAATACAAAATTTGCTTACTTCAAATCTTCCATTTGTCAAATTAAGACACAAGAACAAGTCTGAAAAGCAACAAGAAAAACAGAACAAACAGGGAAAAAAAAGTATTTTTTAAAGATCTGCATCAATATTCATGGAACTATTTTTCGTTGCTACCCTTTTTCACAGCTTTTTTTTCCAACTCCTTAGAAACCACTCTTACCCCTCCCATCTTTGCCATTTCAGCTTCCACCTTTCCCATGCAGAGTGCTCAAATAAGCTCTCATTATTTTTTTCTTTTCTGGAAAAGATGAGACACGTTAGTATCAAATACAAGTGGTTGTGGCACAGAGAAAAGGAGCAACCTGGGTGATCCTCCTGGCTGGCATTCAGATGCAGAGATTTGGTTTTCAGTTAGATAATGCTCTCTGAAAACAGGCCTGCTGGAGCACATGGGACAATATTGACTGAAGCACAAACCAATTCAGTGGGTGACCTTCATGCTCTTGCTGTGTGGCCAGTGAGGATGGCTGGTGTGTAAATGCCACCCTATCGATATTCATTGCGTGTCGCTCGTAACCAACCCGCACCAGGGAATGAATGAAAGGCAGCGCTCAGGTATGTAATATGATTATCAGGTGATACATCAGGCTGTGATTCCACAAAGCCAAAGGGTCAACAGGACTGGAAAATGTATTTTGCAGCTTCTGGGAAGATGAACTTTTTTAAAGATTACAGTGTCCTCAGTAGAAAATGGATAAATAAGTGCATCAAATAAATAGATGTACCATGTACCATGGTTCCCACCTCCCATCAGCTGACCAGCTGGCTCCCAGTGAAACTACTGACTATGTAAACACCCTTGTTCATATTTGATCTGGTTTGTGTTTGCACATATGAAATGAGAGCAAAGTTCTGGCCTCTTCACTGCTTGGGGCACAGAGGAATTGGGGGTCCATTCCCACTGTTTTTCTCAGCCCTTTGAGATGGTGGTCTCCCTCACTGAGATCTCGAGATACTCTCCTGTTGGCAGTCACTTGTCTGGACTCCCAGGGGTGAAGGCAAGGCTGCCAGTCTGTCTGTCAGACCTGGCTCCTCTCACTAGCATGCCTAGGGAAGGTTTTGTGCTGGGCATTTACATCCTCACCAGCTTGCCAAAGTTCGAGTCAAATCACCTTTGCCTGACAGAATAATGCACTTTTTCTCAGCAGTCAGCCTTTACTTGACCTTTGGCTGGATGACCTGACTCCCCCACCTATAGGAGGATGAGAATGGAGACTTATTACAACTGGCTGAAGTTGTGCTGATTAAAGTTTTAGCAAAACACACTCAACTGTTTGCTCCAGAGAGACTACAGCTGTGGTACTGCTATAAATCATTAACATCAACCTATTAAAATAGGTTCCCAGGCATTTGCACTGCTTCTGCTGAGCTCCGGTGTGAGGAATAGCCTATGATGCCAATTCCTGTCTTAAAGATCATCTGTGTGATCTCACCAGTACCATTGTTCAGGCTGCTCCAGTCAGACCACCAGGTTCAAAAAGGGGGAGGCAACAACAAATGCAGACAGAAGGTTTCTGGTTTGTAAATGGACACAGGTGCCCAAAAAAACCTGGGAGCCATTATCACAAGGCACCCAGAATAGCTTGTGCTGCAGTCAGTGAGAGCAGCTTTTAAGACAGACACTTTTTTTTCTCACGGCTCAAAGAGCAAGTAACAAAAAGAAGTAAACCTCAGAGAAATGACNAAAAAAAAACATGTGGCTGGGCTTTGTGAAGAAATACTCCTTCCATTGAGGGAAAAAAGGAAACATGATAAGATTTTGCTGTAGCTAAATTTTAAGGCCAGAAAGGATCATCTAGTTTGGTTTCACAGACCCGGCAGGTCCAGGAGGATCTGCCATGTCAATTTCTGTATCAAGTCCATAACATACATTGGAAGAACAACCCCTCTTTCACAAGGGTGTAGGTGGCACCATTGTGGCCCTTCTCCATCGCCTGTGCATGCTCCAACAGAGTGTCCGAGCACTATGCCCCCTCTCAAGAGACTCCACTAATCCTGACATCCCAAAGGCGTGGCTTTCTGCCCTTCCAAACCAGGTCTTCTTTCCACAGAGAACTTACAGCCTGTGGGGTGTATGGAGGAGCAGGTAAATGAAAGCTAATGAGTTAAAATAAAACTGTAGCACTCCTTCACACTCACAAGCTGCTCAGAGCAGGTTCTGGGCATGGGCTGTCATTCATCTTCCAAACTGGCTCAAGCTGGCTCACCTTTCCCTCACTGAAATACTCATGATATGAGTGCCTTGGGTGAGAGAAGCATAACAACTTCACTGCACTTAGGACATCATTGTCAAATTGAAGGACTGGGGAGGAGCCACTTCACCCAAGGAAAGCATTTGCATTCAGAGACTGCTTAAGTGCAGACAGCTTCCTCTCCATGGTCTCGAAGGGGAGCCAAGCACTCTCTTGCACTCTGCCTGTTCAGGGAAACACTTTGGGTTTTAGAGTGTGGACAAGGAGGGGGAAAATGAGCAGGTGGTTCCTAGGAATGCACAGCTTTCTGTCCCACTGTAAGCACTCCAGCATGGAAGCTGTTAATTTTTACCATTTCAGGTGTAACTCTGGAGACGGTGAACCAAGTCCTGCAGATGGGTGAGGACAGGAAATCCTAGCCCTGAGGAGTGTCCCATGTAGCCAACAAAAGATTTTGTGTAATGTTTCCAAGTTACAGAGGGTGTTTTAAGTGAATACTAAATGAAGTTGGAAAGGAAACATTCTGAAGGAGCATCTGCTTGTGTTTTGGGCTGTTTCACTGCATTTACATGTGTGCGTTTTTTGAGAGTCTGACTTTATATCTTCATGTGTCCTAACTTTGGAGCAGTGGGATCTGCTGTGAATGATAAAATAGAAACTGGAAAAGAAAGTGCAACTGAGTGTGTGCTGTGCCCTGAAGAGCCAGGGATCAGACAATGTGCTGGAAAACGGATCAAACAGAAAAAATCAAGAGCTCCATCAAGAAGGGGACAGCCAGGAAGGCTTTGCATAAG
This sequence comes from Horornis vulcanius, assembly GCA_013401035.1. Classification (NCBI taxonomy): domain Eukaryota; kingdom Metazoa; phylum Chordata; class Aves; order Passeriformes; family Scotocercidae; genus Horornis; species Horornis vulcanius. The sequence goes on along the minus strand of VZUA01001342.1, from coordinate 23,407 downwards.
TTGGTGAGAAATTTGATATGTTAGATCGTTGGAAGAAATGTTCATTTGTGTTCAACCAGACACAGTTGATACCCGCTCCAACTTGCTTAAAGAAATGGAACAACTAGAAAGTATTTGATGCTGGAAAGTCAAAGATGCCTCTAGGTTGCGTTCTTAGCTTTATCTGTCAGAGCTGCCCAGCTCTTTGCCCTCTATGAGCCAGGGTTTTTTGCTTTTTTTTGTGGGACAGTGGAGACCAAGGTGCATCCTCTCATGTACACAAAGGTCTCATGGATCTCCCTCTCTCTTTACAGTAACCTGTAAAAGGGAACACTTCTTTGAAAGTCTGAAGCGTACTGACTTCTGAAAATCTTTGCAGCTTTCTTTCTGAATTCTTGGGTTGGACACCACTAGAAGGCAAAGCAAATCACTTGACAGGATTTCTGTGATATCACCGGGTAGAAATTGCTATTATTACAGTTTACTGCTGCTATTTTGTGCCTACCTATTTATTTATCATCCAGGGATCTCAGAGTGGTTTACAATAATGTGCTGTCTGGCTCTTAATCCATGAGACAGGGAGACAATTATTTCTGATTCTAAATCCAACTCTATCCAAATTTGGAATGTCTGTCCAACAAGTTTTTTCCCTTGTTAGTGCCTCTGGAAGGAGGGGTTGTTCCCTTGCATCCATCTAGAGCTGACCAAGCCTCTTGGACAGGGCATGTTCCTACTACCTAGGACAGCTGGTATGGAGCAAGGAGAAGCTGAAAATTGTGATCTTTCAGAAATTCCATCTATTCTGTGCATTCTCCATAGCTACATCCAGCTGCCTTGGTGGCAGCCTGAACAGCTGCACGGAAATGAGGTGAAGCTCGTGGGTATCCTTTGGAACTTGAGATGCTCCAAAGGATCAGCTCTACCTGAAGCATGTGAATGATCTTCCCATAGACAGCATGGAGTCACACTAGTGCTTACAGTCATTCCCTGGATTCTGGAACTGCTGTGGACCTCATGGGAGGGAGCAGGACTGGAGTTTATGTGGGCACTTTAAGCCTAATGGGACAAACAGTGAAGACACTGGAGCAAATGTGTCTGGATAGGCCCAGCTGTACATGGGCACATTTAATACATAAGCCCTGTTGCCTTAAGCAGGTTCAAATCTCAGGTTTTATACTGTAATTCTTCTCAGTGTGTGATAATGCAATTTAGTGGATAGACTTAATACAAAGCTGTTAGCTAATTTGGAATTTTTCAGGGGATTAGCAAATTTGGGAATTAATGTATTTTGACAATTCCAAGGTTATTAAAATTTGGGATTTCGGATAGGCTTGTCACAAGTAAGACAAATTATATTGAAAGTCAGAAGTAGAAAAGGATGTTCAAGGAGAGATGCATGTTACCATACCAACAACCCAGAGAGCCAGTGTTGAATGTGTATATTCCCTGTCTCCCAGATCTTCTGACTTTGAGGGAGACGTCTGAGTGGTAAGAATATGATATATTATTCGTGGACCACAGATAATCTTACTATACCATTCACATAAAAAGGGCAGAAATAGCTGAGACATATTCCCTGATTTAGAGTAATATTTGTGGAGCTGAGATTTGCAATCTCTGTCCTGCAAATAGTTTTCTGTAACTGAGTAGTGATGGAGAATGCTTAACAGCTTGGATAGAGCAAGCCTGCCACTATTCCCACAGAAGGACTTCTCTCCTGCTGTGTGACCACAGATATTCCAGCAAGAGCATTTTGAAGAGACCTACAAGTCCTTGCCCACAAGCATTCAGACTGCTCAGGAGCATACTGCAGGTGTCTGTCTCAAGAACCATGGAAGAAATTGATGATTTGAAGGGCTTCTCAGTGTCAGCATAGTTACCATGTGAGAATTATATAAGTGAGTAATCAATCAAAAGTTAACCATGGCACCAGAAGCTGTTGGAAAGACAGGACAGCATTAGAAAGACCTTTTGGGTCTTTGAAGCAGAACATTTCTTGCATACAGTCACCTTCCCTTCAGGTACCAACAATAACTTTCTAAAGCTGTAGGTAGACAGTAAACTCTGAGAATTCTTGGTACCTTCCCTGGAAAACTGGCTTTTATTCCAGCTCGGCCTCTGAACCTTAGAGATTCTGGGCAAATATGGGTTTTAGTATTTGGTATGGAACTTTATGTTCAATGGATTACTTCTAACCAGCTGGACTTCTACCACTGCCTCCCTAGGAAAGCAATCAGCATTTATTTGTTGAATGATTAGGCAATGAATGAAAGTGATTAATTGGAAAAGAGAGGATGGTGCCTTTGTACAAGGAAATGCCTTTGACAGGTATTGAGAGAAAAGCATAAAATCTTCAGTCCAGAAATAATGGATTAGGTACCAGGAGATTCAGAAGAGTAACACTTGCCTAGCTTTGAGAGAGAAACAAAATCCCAAAAGGGAATCAAAAGGGACTTGTAGCAAGTTGTCAGCAAGCTAAAAACAGAAGCAATGCTTGATGACAAATAGGTGGTGCTTATATTTATTTCAGGCTAAGAGACACAGGAGAGGTATTTTGTTGTGATGGGGAAGGGTTTATGGTTTGTCTTAGGTTTTTTTTTAAGAGGATTAACTTCTCTTCTTGAAAGCTATTTCTGATTTGCAAAATTTAAAATGGAGTAGATTCTTTGATTTTATAATACTTTAAAAAGGAACTTTGAAGAATATATTTTCCTATACATCTTTTTATTTCCCTCATCATTTAATGTGGTAAAATGGTAATGTATGCAAGTTCTGTATTTGTATATATTTACACTTTCCACTCTAATTTTTTCATCTCCATTTCTGAATGACCTTAAAACTGTTCATTATACAATAACTTCAGAAGTTAAGAAGGTTAGAAAGCTAAAACCAAAAAAATTGAGTTGGAGGAAACAGCAAAGGTGAAAAAAGAGATATGTATGGGTTCAGCATCAAATAGAATGGGAAGATGGGCAAAGGGCAAGAGAGAAATACAAGGATGATATGTTTCAATTTTTTTAGTGAGCATTTTTAAATACTTTTGAACTTGTAACCAAGTTTTCTAACAAAATAGTTTTCCTTGTGGAAAAAAGATCATACAAGCAATAGCACATCAGCTGTGGAAAACCAGGTTTTTCAGGAGTACCCTTCGGCTGGAGAATTTTGTCTGGCTGTAGAGGACAACAAGGGCAATGAAGCACTGTGTGGGGCCTGAGAGGCTGCAGTAATTCTGGGAGCAAAATGGCTTTAAAGATGTTAAAGGACAGAAATAGACATTATGCTTTACTTCTACACATTCCTCCTTTGGAATACATATCTAAGCCCTTCCAGTGTGCATTCGGCTGTGACAAGTGCTCTATGCTAAGGTACCTGGTATTGAACTAGGTAGCAAACCTTATTGTACCTGTGCAAATGTTGAAAATAAAAAGAAAGTGGAGTGTAGAAAAAGAGTACATCAATACAGACCTAGCTCTCCTGACTAGGGAAACCCATACCTCAGCAGCAAGACAAATTTATTGTTAGCCAACAAAGTATATATTGGGAGAAGGACTGCAGAAATGGCAGAACAAATCATTTTAGCATAGCATGGTAGGGCTTAAAATAGGAAGGTGAGAATCCTGACATCTGCTTTTGCATCTGGCATGGAATAACTGACTCCATATAAACAGCACCCCTCCTTTGTGCCTCAGTTTCCTCAACCGTAAAAAGATTTTAGTTCATCTTTAGAGCACTTTGGGCTGCATGTCTGAAAAGCCCTGTGCATGAGCTACCTAAGAATTATTTATCATAAACGACAGCAACTCGTATTCGCTTTGCACTTTCCTCTATTACCAGCCCTTTCTTCACTCATAGTTTTCCTTATTTATGTCTTTGCCTCCCCATTACCTTTGTATTAAAGCTTGCATCTGCATTGATTTTACATCACTGCGCAGTACTGCAGCCATTACAAGTTTACACTTCTGAGAGATCCTTCTGAATCTTTAACCAATTGCTCCAAGAGCCCTGACCACAGCATATCCATCATCAGATAACCCCAGCTGGGCTTATTGTGATGGGATGTTAACTGACCACTTATTATCCAGGGAAAGGGACAAATACACTGGGCACAACTGGGTTCCTACAGCTTCTAAGTCACTCTTCCCCAGTGCATATAATGTTTTTCAAAGCAGGACACTTTCAATATTAAAATAAAGGACTTCAGAAAGCACTT
>VZUA01001342.1:0-16560 GCA_013401035.1 Horornis vulcanius | reverse complement strand
CCTTACAAAGACAGCAGTAAAGTGTTAGTTATTGCCTTTTTGCTTGTCGGAGGAACAGTTTATACCCATCAGTAGTCTGCTGGGATGAATTGAAAGCCTAAGTGACCTGTCAGTCAGGTTTACACTGACTAGAAGGCTCTGCAAATGATCTCATCACTTGAGCAAAGCAGACCTGAGTCACTTCAGTGTAAGTGTAGGTATTAATAAGTGTTTCTGTGTTTAAGTTGCTGCATAACTTCAATCACTTTTCGCACGTTACTAAAGCACAGCTTTACAATGATGCTGGCACACAAGTAATTGCTTAGAAACAGCAGGGTGTAGGAAGCAGAGGAGCAGGTATCCTCTCATTTCTGCATTAGTTAAGGAACTCACTTACCAGGAGTCCTGATGCCAGAATAACAATATCCTGACATTGGCATAACTATGTGCTGAGTCAAACTGGGTTCCTAATAGACTTGCCTATCTGCTGAATGCGAGGGGTTTGAGCTATCCCTCAAAGAGTCACGGTGAGACTGGAAAATAAAAGATCTTGTGATTAATTTACTAAGGAACAGAAGAGATTTGTTTTCCGTATGCTTAGTCTCAGTGTTCAAGGGAAATTACTCATGCTGTTGTTAATTTGAGAATGTGATCGTTTAGTGAGGGTGAAAGCTTGGAGACCTGGAAGTTCAATCAGAGCTTGATTTGGGAAATACCAATTTCAATGTTATCCAAGGGCAGATGAGTTAGCAAGACAGAGGGTATGCATTTGGATGAAATACTATAAAGGACATTTCCTTTAAACTAAGGAGGTGCTCCCATGTTAAGTATTAGGCAGAGCTGTCTTTCAGTTTCCCTATCTGAGTCTGGTCCATTTTAAAACATACTGTCAGATTACTTACAGGCAAAAGCACCTGGCCAGTCTTAGATATGCCCAGAATTGTAGCATGTGTTATATAAGATGTACTTCACATAGTCAGAATTTTGGGACTTGCTTCTGTCCTTGGGGTTGGCAAGATGTTTGAATGACTGTTTTCACTTCCACTTGATTTTGAGGATTGGTTGCTTTTTAAAAAAACTCAATATCACTTGATCCTCTGAGTTAAAAATTAAGAAACTGCAGACACGGTACAGTCCGAAGCTGAATTGGTGGATGCCAGCAGCAGGATCTCTTGTGGTGGAAATTTTACCCTGTGGATTTTACATCCATGGGTTCCCACCAGCAGTCTGGTAGGGTGGAGGAGTGCCGAGGTTTAGCACAGCCCTCCAGCTCTGTACAGAGACCCTAAGAAAGTGGAGTTCTGAGAAAAGTGCAGTGTGGATTGCTTGTATGAATGAGCCTTTGGCATGATTTGTGTTCTCAGTGTGAGCAAAGATTAAAAACTGGACACCAAAGAGCAAAGGTTAGTGGCACAGTCTCTCATTTTCTGTCTCCGTGTAAGGCTGACTTCGCATAGGAAGGCTGTCCACAAAGATCTGGAAAGTCGGGCTTCCCTGGTAAGGAAGAGCTCTGGTTTCTTTCGCCTACCTACTGCCCTGGGAAAACTAAATGGAGCTGTGTGATGAGGATGAAACAGCAAGGTAATGCCTACGGCAGAGCCTGCTGCTGCCAGTGAAGATTCTTCAGTGCCCTGAGGCAAAACTGTTTTTAGCTGGGACAGGGGACTGTTGATGTGCTAATTCAAAGGAAATGTTTCGGCTCTAATTGCATCGGAGCTGGAGGAGGCGGATTGGTTCAACAATAGATGTACCGAAAAAAAGGCATTGCATAAGGAAGGGGAGAAAGATAAGGACCTGGATTTGCAGAAAATTACTCCAGCCCATTCTACCAAATGGTTCCAATTAGCTCTGTTCTGCTGACCTTCTTCCTCCTTTTCAGTGAGCCCATCTGCAGCCATACAGCTATTGTTTGTCCAAGGTAAAACCCAGCTTTCAGGAGAGCTGTCTTGTTATTCCTGAACTTAGTATTGCATTTTAATTGAGAATCATAGAGTTGTTTTTCCTCTTCCCGGTCTTCAGTATAGTCCAATGTATTTAATCCCTGCCTGACACGGGAGTAGATGTGGACATACTGACTGACTCAGAACTTGGACACACATGGCAATGTCAAGCACAAATATTCTTGGAGATTTGAAAGCTTGGGGGCTAGTTTTTTAAATGATCACTCCCTTTTACTTGCCAAGATGCTTCTTGATTTCAGATTCAGCAGGGGAAGGGAGTGCCTGACTAGACGGAAACAGACAATCTTAAGCGATTTCTTCACCATCTCATGCAAGAAATCCCCTTAGAGTGCTCGTTCAACTGAGATTTCTACCTCCATTCTGCAAGCTGAGGCCCTTCACCTTGTGGGGAGAGACATGATACAGAGGAGATAGGGAGTTAAATTGTTTGTCTGAACAGGTGACCCTGGGAGGTTACTCCTGCGCCCTCTGTGCCTTTTCCTCCATCTGTAAAACACAGATAAAAATGCTTATTCAAGATTAGGGTTGGACAGGTGTCCAAAGACAGTTGAGAGCGTCTCAAACAACTAACTGCTTCTCCTCATGACCTTTTTCATTCCCTCTTCTCAGCACTTATAGGGTATAAGGCTTTTCTCACCTTAAGGCTGGTGTGTGATTGCTCTTTGTTCACCTGTCCAAATGAGATTGGAAGCCAGGGCACAAGTATGACACAAATGTGGTCCACTCATAGTCATTCTTACTAATGAGGTTTCCATTTTTCCACCAGGGAGGCTAAATGCTGTCCTGTGACCCAGGGTGCCAGTCACAGACCTCAAACTGCAGGGGTAAAGAGTTTCATTCTCATCTAGTACAGTGACATTTGTTAACGCTGGCTGTTCATTAAAACTTTGGAGCAGCAGACATGTTCATAAAGCTCACAGCCTGCTCACAGATAATTCATGAGCATAATAAAAGGATTCATTATTCATGTAAGATCTTTGCTGTGAAAATTAAACCAGCTCTAATACCTCACGTGCTTCGGTGCATGTTGGGAAGGTTTATTTGTGGCGTTTCACTTGTGCTTTGAGATCCTGGAATTAAAGTTGCTATGGAGAGAGAAAGCAGTATGGACCGAGTTTACAGCTGTCGTTAATGCCCTCATTAGCTGAGGCCTTATGAACACATCAAGTGAAACTGCATAGCTGTAGTTCAAGCAGTGCATCACCACCTAATGCACACTGTACTAAAGCAGCACAGCCCAGCAGGACCAGGAAGGCTATCCCAGTATATACACTTGTATGTTCCAGACATTAATTTTATGAACATCAAATGCAAGAGTATTGCCCCCTCTTTCACATGTGTTCTTTCTTACCTTCTTGCTGAAGATTGCTGTTCTGTATAGGCAGAGGAAGGGATAGCATCCTACTGCTCTCACCTGCTTTAGTGTAACGTCAGCTGAGATTGCTGAGGTTGCTGTTGGCTTTTTGCCTGAGTTGGAGCAAGAGGTGCTGGCATGATCAGCAGGAGCAATAATCTCTAACCAAGAGGCAACAGGAAACACGGGAAGGGATGATGTCTTCAGATGTTAGGCCTACAGTGAGCCCTGACCAAAGCCTCCCCATCTTCATCAGACTCTTACTAAATGGATACCCAAATTCATTGTAGACCAGGCCTAATAACCCTAATAGATTCATTTCAATGCAAGTTAAGCAATACAGCTGGTACAGAAATCAATGACTATTTCTACCCAGCCTGACAGTAGCTAAGCTGTCTGTTATTGCACATTTGAAAGGGATGTATTGTACATCCTGAACAGAAAGCTATGCACACTGAATGGCCTGTGCACAAATGGGCACTTGAACTGCGATCAAGACAAACTGTTGCATGTAAATGAATGTGTGAGCATGGAGATATTCCCCTGACAAGCATCCACATGCATGCCAAGGGAATTGTACCAGCCAGGCATTGTTGGTAGTAGCAGTGGTATAATCATTTTCATCAGTGTAAGACCTTAAAGATCCCATAGACAATGAGAGATGCTTAGAGAAAGAGGAAAGCTGTTATATTTTATTTTTGTTTTCTGGACTTTAGCAGTGGTGATATTACTTTTTAACCATTTTTTCTTATTCATCTGATTCATTTTCAGTGATAAAATCCTTTGAGCAAACATCAAGGTGAAACTGCCACCAGGGATGAGAGGAAATGTCTTTTGTAGAATGTACCATTTACAAGCAAACATGTTTGCACTTGTGCACTGAGCCTCCCTGCAAATTGCTCCTGGTTTAATTTTTTTGTCGCCTTTCGGTCTGTCCCCTGCAGGGATATAGTGTGAGCAGGGCAAGCACAGTAGTGTGAATATGTTTGATAGACCCCTTGCAGTCTCTGAACAGGCAGTGTGAGAAGGGATGTGGAAAGTGAAGTCAAGGGAGGGTCTGAAACAAGAGTTTGAGAGCACTTTGCTAAGGCAGGAACCAGCTGAAGAACAAAGCAGGTTCTGCACAAGTACCCTAAGCACTCCCATATTGCTGTATCCATAGTCAGTCACCTCTGGGACACCAAACTGTTTATGTGCTAGCCATACTGGCTTGCTTGGGAGTACAGCTACAAATAGTACCCTCTTGAAAGGGCCTGCACGCACATCATGGAGTGTCCTTTCTTTCTGGGTGGGGAGAAGACCCATATTCAGCAGTATCCTCCAGCCCATGCTTGAAGCCATCCTGCTGCATTTTTCCCCTTTTGGTTAGGGAGGGCAGAGCTAAACTTTGTTCCTGCCCCACCTGAAGAGGGTGTGATATGAAAGAGTAGAGCACCTTGTCAGTGCCTGGAGCAGAAGATCTTGGATTTCATTAGCTTTCAATCTGCTCCTTTATTAAATATCTCCCTACTGCTGACCTTCCAGAGTGAGTGCCTAGAGGAAGGTGAGCAGTGAGCTCAGTACATCAGCGCTTATGCTCTTCCATAGTCTGTACCCAGCGTGATCAGCCTTAGGACACTGGCATGGCCATGGTGTGATCTTGATGGTGACCTGTTTCTAGGCATGGATGAAGGTCAAGGTTCCATGCTGGTGCTCCTTGATTTGTTGGTATCCTTGAGTATATTGATCGAAGAATTCTTTGAGCACCATTGAGGATACCCAGCAAGAAAAGGTGGCTCTAGTCATGTTTGTTGGACAGAGAGCAGAGTCAGTATTGTTCCCTCCCTTTTGCACCATTCTGTGCACAGACAAGCCCAGAGCACCGAGAGATGTGAGACACAACGTGCTGCTTTGCCAATAACACATTGACATGGTTCAGGTCTGCACAGCCTTCCCCACAGAGGCAGTCTCTGGCAGACTCACCGTGACATTTTCCTGCCTGGAGGAAAGAGGGGAATTGAAAAAGTACTTCTGCTTCCAACCAAGCACAGAGATGATGAAGTGTTTGGGGCAGGAGGGGCATACCCACTATGCAACATATCTCACCATCAGTTTGAGGCTTCTGACTACGACCCCTCAAAGCAGACACTCTCCTGCTGGTCATGCTGAACTGCTGACTCCTCTTGAGCACTCAGGACACAAAAGCACAAAGGAAATATGCTGCCATGCTTGTAGAGCTGGCTATACACAGCTTCTTACCTTGAACAACTTATCTTGAAAGTGAAAATTTTACATCCAAGCAATGAAGATATACTGCATTAAATTTTGTTTTGTGCCTTGCTAATAATTTATGGGTTTTTTTCTGGGTTTTTCTAAGCAATAGATCGTCTCCACAAAGCAGGTCTTAGCAACTTGTTGGTCAATATTTAATCTATAACTACCATCTTCACATCAGAACACTCCTCACACTTGATAGTGTAGTCTGGTACATGGGAAGAGCAGTTTTCAAGCAGGATTCAAAAGGAGAGGTACTTTTGTCTTGGGAAAGCTCCCTTGAGCAATAGCATCTCCTCTTCAGTAAGAAGAAATACAATTGTCTTAGCAAATGGCAAAGAAAAGAAGAAAAAACTATCTCAGCAGCAAAGTTACTCTTGAGGAGCCAGCTATTGGCAGGAGCACCTAATCAAGGTGCACATTTGAAAGGGATGTATTGTAACCAAGGTGCCTTAGGAGTCACCAGGATGGATGATGGCCAGGTCAGATCCATAAACTGGACCTAAAGCAAATATGGTAGTTGGGTAATGGGTGTGTTTGAAAGTTGCTTTATTTTTGTCCCTCTCAATCTGGTTGAAGACAGGGCCTGAGAGAAGCCTTGAGTCTCATGCCATACATTTTTCTGGTCTTTAAAAATGGCTGGGAAAGACACAATTTCCCTGTTTGGTTTTGTATGGCTCAGCCATCCTCCAGCTGCAACAAACATGAAGGCTTTGTGCCAGCTGGAGAAGTAGCATGTGAGGAGACAGCCACCTGCCCCTGTGTTAGAGCAGCAGACAACGTGGGATGGCCTCTCCATGCCAGGCCTGATCACCAGGCATGCCACTTGTCCGCGGTGAAATGGATGGGCTTGAGAGGAGGTCACAGCATGTGGATGAGACAGAACATCACCTCTTCCTACCCTGACGACCCAGACACGAGTAGGGATGCCAGGCCACATCAACTGGGATGGCTTACACAGCAAGGGGAGCTGTTGCCATCCCTCTGAGCCTCCCTTGGGTCTGCTGCAGCTCAGGAGCAGCCCTCAATCCTGCAGAGAACCCCTTAAAGAAGGGTCGATGGCTTCCCCTGTGTGTGCACACCTTCCAAGGCAGGGTGGCTTGTACTCACACTTTCATTTTAACTCCTCAGCTCCCTGTCACTGATGCCAACTGGCTCACCTCATTAAGTTACAGAGAAGGAGGCCCCTGGATTGATGGCAGGCAGGTTTAATGTGGCTCTTTCTGAGCACTCAAGTGCAGCATGTAGGAGGCTGCTGGGCAGATATTCCCACAGGCTCCAGCAGAACTGACTGATTGAAGTTGCTCTGAATTGATGGCTAATGGGGGAGCTTTCTTTGATAGCTCTTTCATTCTGGGTGCAGCTGGATAGAAAAAGATATCTTCACATGAGGAAGTGGGGGTTTATTCCCCCCTCCATTTATTAACAGATGCTTCTAGTGCTCTCTAGCAGCAGAACGAGGTCTGATGAAAACCTAATGGTGTAAAGGATTCTTAACTCCTTCTTTTTCATCAGCAGCTCGCTTATACACACCAACTGACAGTCAGGTCAGCCAAAAAGTTGATAGCTATGTAAAGTGAAAAATCCCTTGGGAAAGGTTAGGCCGCTGGAGTTGGATGCAGCCTCTCTTTGGCTCCAAAAAACAGGTTCTTGGTTTGGTGTAGGTGTGATAGCTGCAAGAAAAGCATCTAACACCTTAAAGCCATGGGTGGTTGGGTAGTGATGGAGTAACTGAGGGGCAGAGCTGGTATAGGGAGCCAGGGGGCTGCAAGGCAGGAGGGTCCAATATTAGCAGAGACTTTAGAGAAGCTTTCATGGCACCTGTTAATGTTATGCGTGGCTCAGGCTGCTGTGACAAGAATTAGACACGGTCAAGGCAATATTGTATCAAAACTGATTAACAGAAACTGGCTAATTGTGAAAATGCTGTTTCACCCACCCTATGGAGGCCCCAGTTCAACAGGCTCACTGCAAGTACTTTTCCACCTACATTATCTTATCTTTTAATCAAATAATGGATTTCTTCCCATTTCCATAAGTTCTACATCTCCTAAAGTTTCTGTCAGCCAGATGTCCCTGCAATCTGTGTGTATCCATGAACTGACATATTTGTGACCATGCCATTTCTCATTCCCATATACAGATCAGGGTGTCTGCTAGAGAGGCCAAAAACTCCAACAATTTGATCCAGTTTGAGATCAGCAGGCCAGATTTTGGTTGGTATAAATCAGTGCTGAGACTGTGGAGCACAGTCATTTTGCTCCATTTGGGGATCTGACTCATAATTTCCAGTCTAGGCCCTGGCATCTGTCAGGCTCTGTGGCAGGGCACTAAAGAAGCTGTTTGCGTAGGGCTTGCTTTGCCCATTTCCTCAGCTTGACACAGCAGCCATTCGTCTTCAGTGATGTGTGCTGGGCCCCATCTTCTACTGCTGAGGTAAATTTAGGAGAGTCAGAAAGTAACTACACCCTTTACCTGGGAAGTTGGCCATCACTTTGCAGTTAAAACCCCTTTGCTTTTACAAGAAGGGACTTGGATTGCAGTGACTTTTATTTGTAGGTGATCAGAAAATGCAGTTTTTCACCTTAGAGACAGCAGCTTCACTGTTTAATGCTGTGTTGAAGAGCAAGAAGCCTTGAGCTGTCTCTTAAAAAAAGGTCGCCAAGTTCACATTATAACATGGGTGAAAATGTGTATGTCTGCTTAGCTGGGACCCAAGAGAAGACTTTGACCTGTGGAACCTGACAAACTGACAGTAAGCTCCTGGGCAAAACAGTGAGAGTGCATCCTGGCCCTTGGTAAGATTCTGTTCTCCTTTTAGCTGGAGGTGTCATGTACAACCCCAGTTACTACAAATGGTGTCATTTCTCTTCTTCCTTGCCTGTAAAATGCCATCTGGGAAGGAGGGCTTCCACATATTTGCAGACTGTCTGGCCAGCTGGGGTGATGTCCTGTGACTCAGTGCAGCTGGTGCTGCAGGCAGTCCCAATCCCATGGCACCCACCTGGCTGGGCTAGGGCAGGGGAGCCATTGGGGAGGAAAATGCCAGTTTAGGTTCACAGTGGCTTGGCATGAATGCAAGGAGATCTTTCTCATGGAAGTTAAATTGATCGAGTGCATTGATGTATTCTAACAGTTTTAATGGTAGGAATTCCTATATGCTCTTCCCTTCCTTTCCTCCTCCCTGTTTTACCCTCACCATCAGAAAAACCCTGCCTACTGGTAGCTACTGGCAGCTACTCTGCTGATGTCAATATGTCATGGCTGCACAGTGCTCGTCTTAGAGTGGATGAATGGAAAAAAAAGCCTGCAAAGGACCTCACAAGTTACCTAGTCCATATCCCTGCCTAATGGCAGGGTCAGCTCCTCCCAAGTCATTCCTGATAACTGTTTCTCTAGTTTGTTTGGAATGACTTTGCACCCTCAATACAACACGCAGGACCAATTTATGCTAGCGCTTCATTATACTTTATGTTCTTCCAAGGTTTAACTGAAACTTCCCCATTGCTGTTTGACACCATAGTGTCTTGTCACGTCTGGTGTGAATCAGATGCAATCATCTGTTGCTCTCTTTATTTTGTAGGAATCTTGTCCATTATTTCATTACTTTGATTGTGTCCTTCTTCAGTCTTTTCTAAGCTGTGAAGGTCCCACTGGTTTTTCCCTTCTCTGTAGCTCATGTCTCCTAAATATCAGACCATCCTCCTGCTTTTTTGCAGACCCTAAGTTTGTTCACATCCTTCTTGTCCTTACTCCTCCATACTTGTCCTGCTCTGGCCTCACCAGTGGATTTCCAGTTTGTTAGATAAATACATTGCCAAGCTGATTGCAACTCAGCCTGATTGCAGGTAATGCAAATATGGGAAGGCATTCATGATTCCATCAAATCTACAGATGTCAACTGATTGTCTGTTGATTTCCCATCATGGGACTTGAACCTGGAACTGGCGTGGCAGCCAGTTGTTCTCAGCTGTAGGAGAGACACATGTATGAAACCAGCTGTCTGTGTTTTGGCCAGGGCACAGATGGATTTGTGCTACTGCCAGTGCAATTCCCATCTGCCTCCATCATCTTCAGCAACTATGGAAGTCATTCCTGGCTGCTACTCGATAGCTGAGCCACAGGTCTGAAACAAGATCGTTTGAAACTGGAACAATTATTTTGTGTGGTGCCCTAGTTTTACCTGGATGGTGTTCCAAATGCTGTTTCACCAATAGTTTATGTTATTGCTGCTACTTAGAAGGTGCTCCCCAAGCTGAGCCACCAAGGCAGGGTGCAGGGGTCGTTGGAAGAATATCATAAAGATTTATGGCAAGCCCAGTCCTACTCTTTTCATTAAAAAAAGCCCTCCATCTATTTCAGGCATATTCTTGGTGAAACAAGAAGAGGGAGAAATGAAAATCTTACTTCCAAATACTGTCTCCCATGTGAAAACAGATCTAGTTGTAATAACCTTCACCTGTGCCCTGAGTTCCTCAGTTTCCCCTGACACAGCTGCACTGAAGTCAGGGCATCCCATCGATTCCTGTGCACTTTGGCACAGTTACACCAGGGTCAGAGCACGCCCTGCTCCCTGAGCTTCACACAGTGCTCATGTTGAGTCACTGCATCCCAGTCAGTGTGCCTGCACGCTGAAGGTTGAGCAGGCAAAAGAGACAGGTCTGACAAACTACCTGGTGTTGGTTCACATGGACACTCTCTTGTTCTTCCAGTCCCTTTCCACCTAGCCCCAGACTTCCTTCACTGACCTTTGGCCTAATACTGTCTGTTATTTCTAGAAAGAGAGCAGATTTTTTTTTACCGTTTTCCCTGCTGCTACTCACTTTAGCCTGATATTAATGGCCTTTGAGATACTAGAATGGGGACTTTGCTTTTAAAAGAAGCCTTTTGTAGCCCTGATTTCTTTCCTCTTATGTTTCATCCTCCTTTCTTGTGTTCCTTTTGGGGAAGTATTGACTGTTTGAACCTGTGCATGATGCTATTGGAAAATTGGCCATTTTTGTGTGTTGGGGAGAGAGGGAAAAAGCTTTCATTTCCTGCCTAGCAAGAGGGTCTGGCAGGCTTATTTCTTCCCATCAGTGGAATTTCACAGTTCAGTACAGGAAAGCTGAAGGGTGAAAGCAACTGGGAGAAGCTGGGCCTGGAGGCAAAGGGTGTGAGCCTGTCTGTGTGTGCTGCTGCACTGTCTGGGCAGCCAGAGGTGTTGGATGCAGGAGAGAGAGGTGGCTGGGAAGCAGGAGCACAGGCAGGCAGACCAGACAGATGAGAGGCTAGAAGGTGTAAGCAGCCCGTTTCAGCTGATGGCTGAGAGGTACATGGAGTGCACATGAATCCAAATCAGTCTGCAGAATTAGCCAGGATGCTTGGGCAGAGAAGGAGTCTCAGCTCATTTGCAAGCACAGAGAGATTTCTATGCTATTGGGATCCCATGTTGGGCAGAGCAGAGCTTCTGGACTAGGGGACTACATACCAAACAGCATCTCCAGGGAAAACCATTTACACAGCAGGTGTCATTCCCAACCCCTGTGAATTGCTCTGGCTGCCTTCAAAACAGACAAGCTGATGCCAGCTGTGAAAGTGACCGTGAGAGGAAGGTTATCTCCAAATCAGAAGGTACTTCATTGACCTCCTTGGACTTTCTCTGAAACAGTGGTGCTCTGAACAGATGATCATCCTCTCCCTTGCAGCAGATTATTCCCCCCTGTTTAAGAAAAAAAGAAAAACAGAAAAAAAAGTGCCTTTGTTTCCACTTCTATTTTGAGAGAAGGGGAAAAAATGCAGCTGTTCCCAGAATTGCTTGTCATAGCTCCAGAAACTGAGCAGCTCATGGGTTTTCTGTCTCTTACATGATTGTTTGCCTCCTGAATGAAGCAAACCTTGATGTTCTGCATAGGGGCAGGCGACTAAGGGAACAGCTTTAGTATGGTCCTATTCTTTGTTCTCACTGGTCCTGGCAAGTGACCTTAGTCCCTGCTTGCCTCACTTTCCATTACTCTGCCTTCCTGGATGTCAACAGAAGGAATTTAGTAAGCACTTTCCCACTCCTGCTGTGTGGTGTAGCTGTGAAGTTAATATAGGCTCTCTTGCAGCCACTCTGCATTGGCTGCAGTGCTGCATTTGCAGTTCAGCTGAGTCCAAGCTCCTCATTCATCTCTTTTCCTCTTATCTAAGTTTTACAGGTGCCAAAGCTGGTCTCTCTCTCTCTACTTTCCCCCAGTCCTGTGTTAACTTCCAGTTCTTTCTCTGGAATGAGCAGGGGGAGGAATCTCAGGGAAGTTCAGGTTCCCGAGTCATTTTGGCTTTAAGACTGACAGCCCAGCAAATATACTGCAGTGGGAAGGTGGAGATACAGATACAGACTGCTGGGATCATCTGTCCATCAGTCAGCAGCAATGTAGTGCTTTATTCACTTACTGCATCTTCTCATGTCATAAAGCACAATCTGAATGAAGGACTAGAGAAAATGGATTTCATACTCCATAAAGAGCCCATTTCTTATACTCCTGGGTAAGACAATGAACTTCTTCAAGTAGGTTCTGCTGTGCTGGAAATTAGAGCCCTGATTGTCTGGCATTAACAGTGAGTGAAACACTGTCCTGACCTAGGCCCTTCCCCTAACACTATACACTGAAGCACCTAGGGACAACACCAGAGCTTTTGAAGACTCTTCTTCACTTAATAATAATGACAGGATACTTCAGATGTCATGAACCACAGGGAAACTCATTCACATTTTCCAAAGAAGTGTGGGATGATTTATCTAGGGAGTGTAAAACCACTAGCTATCTTGGGTTTGAAAGTATGTCAGGATTTCATTCTGGTCATGATCCCTTAGCACAGGAGGATGAAAAAAGAGAGAGAAAAAGAAAAATGTGAGTAAGGAGAAAATATAAGCCAGAAGCTACATACACAGCATTGGTCTTGTGTGTGTGAGTGCTCAGGAAGTGAAGGGGTGTTGTTTCAGTGGAACAGGGTGGGTGTACATGATGAGTGAACCTTAACTTTGAAGCTGGCAGGAATGGGTCACAGGAAGTTGTAGTGGAAGAAGCAAAATAACATCAGCTACTGCAGTTCCCAGAGCTCCTTGATTTCCTAACCCTCTCTGTCAGTGGTCTGTTTGTGGATTTTGGCCACCTGTCCTGGATGCTGACACACACTAGAGCATCCCAAAAAGATTGGTGTAAACCCCTGTGACCAGCTCCAGCCTGAGAGCCTTTGCCCAGTCCCTTTCCACTCCACCTTCCACTGAGCAGGTTATGAAGGTGTCTGACACCACATTCATTCCCTGTAAGTGCTTCATGCACTCAGGGTGTTTTGTGGGGCTGGTTAAATGTTTGCAGTGATAAAGGGGATGGAGAAGTGTGCCACATTTAAGTTAGATTCATCTAGTGCACTCAGAGAACACCAAACTCATCCTGCACACTTAGGTTTTCAGCTCATGTGGTCTTTTCCAGCTATTTTGAGCCTGATGTGTCCATTATCTACAGCTTATTTGGCTGCCTGAATTAGGTTCTTGTCTCAGTAGGCATGAGCCTTTATGTCACCAGCTCTGGCAAATTTTTGTCAGCTAAAATAAATGCAGCATTATTTGGAACAGGCATCCTGGTAAGAGCAGGTCATTGCCCTGCTCAGAAAAGATCTCAGAGCTTAAAGAAGGTTGCTTCTCCTTGCAGCCCTTGTTCTCAGGGTGTATCTCTCCCCTAGCACAGCCCTAGTGCACGTTGCTGTTCCTCAGTGTACTTGCAAACCCTTGGATTCAACACAGCTTTCCTGTCCCCAGCTTTGGGTGTGTGACAGAGAACAGGAGCTAGGCCCAGCTCACAAATACATCACCAAAGGCCTGGGAGCCCAGAGCTTGCTCCTGCTTCCTGTGAACCCTCTGGGCTGTATGCTGACATGTCTGAGGTGGTCCAAGTGTGGAGTTAACACCATCCAGGACAGGAGTGTGCACCTGGCATGAGGCAGGCGTAGCAGAGCTCAGAGCCTGCCTGTGCTTTGTGTTTGGGGTTGCATTGACCTGGGCTTAGGTGCTTAGGTGCAGCAAGGGGCACTTCCAAGTCCATTTGCAGTCTCCTTTCCAGTTTCTGCTGTGCCATTTTGTGCATGTACCAGCTTCACGGACTCATTTCATATTGCCAGATCCTTGCTTTCATTTCAGGATTATCTTGAAGTGAGAGCAGCATGCACTCATCAGATTTAACCATTTCAGTCTTTCCTGTAAACTAGGTCCTCCCAGAACTGGCTGTATGTGGCTGCAGGCTCCTGTGGAAGAAAAGCAGAGGTGCTGGTAGCTGACTGTGTAGACAGTGGGAGTGAAGGACTCTCCCTAGAGCTGAGTTGCCAGAAAGATCACACTCCAGCTCACTTTCACAGTCCAGGATCTTAGCCCAAACCCACAATCAGCAGCAGTCCCTGCTGTAAACAGGGACAGTTGATGCACAGGCACATAATGTGCATATTCCTGGCACTGTCAGGAAGCTGGTAATCTGCACCAGGCCAAATGCTGGAGAGCACAGTGTCATAAATTGTCTGAGATAGGTCACCTCAGTTCTTCTGCCAGGGCCCAAGTCTCTGCAAGCCAAGCAGAGGAACCAGCCTGTGTAGCTTGAGCTGCAATGAACCTGACACTGTTGGGTCTCAAGGAGAAGCTGGGTCAATTATCTGATCACGCCACCAAACCAAATTGTTTTACCTGTCAATTCTTAAACTCTTCAAGTTGCCTTGATAACAACTGCTGATTTTCTGTGTTTTGGAAAATGCTGTAGATTCTACCTTAGATCTTTGACAGAAATGTCTGTCTTGAGCCTCTACTTCATTTTCTATGAAATTGCTATTCCTGAAGAAATGAAGAAAGAAAAAATGGTCTATATAGAGCTGAACTTCATATACCTGAGGTCAGAGCAGGAGCCAAATTGCTGGGAATGGTGAAGATCATGTGTGTGAATGAATTTGCATGTAGCTAGAGCTGAACTGGGAGTAGTTGTGAGTGTGTGGTGGATTGTGCAAGGATAGTGTAAGATTGAGCTAGAATAGGACTGGGGGAGGGAGATGCACCTCTGATTCTGCACACAAGAGTTTGTAAGAGGATTTGCATATGAAGCATGCGTATAACTCAGAGTGGAGCAGTAATTAGGAGTAAGTGAAGGTGAAGCTGAAAGAGGAATTTCATGTTCAGTGAAAGATCTTTCCATGTAAGCTATTGTTCAGAAAGGTTATTAGCAGACAGCAGTACAAACTGTCCTGAGCCACATGCTCTGCCTTTGTCTGACTACAGGATTTTTACAAGCCTTTTTTTCTTTGAGAGCTGACAGCATAATAGTCCTGGACAATGCCAAATCATCATCTGCACACTCACTAGGGGAGCTGGGCTTTTATATGAGAGTGAAGAAGATAAAAACAGCACACTCAAAGCAAGACAGAAAAGACTGAATAAGGGAATAAGAGAAGAAGAGAGAGATTTAAATGCTGTTTGCTGGGCTGGCTGATTTTTTCTTCCCTTTAATTTTTTTCCTCTCTCCTGCTCATTATATTCTGGGTGTCTTGTTCCAAAACTGTTTCAGTCATTTTGTGTGCCTGTGTCTGCAGAGCATGAAGACTCTGGCTTGGAGGTAGATACCAAATAGGTGCTTTAAAATATGGCAGGTGGAAGAGGGAGGAGCAAAGCCCTATATAAGTGAAGTGTAGGGCAGCTGTTGTGTCTCCTTCCCCAAGCAGCATTCTGCTCCTGTCAGGCAGCTCTACAGACTGCACTAATGCTTCTCTAGAAGCATGCATGAGACCCCTTTGGGTCAGGTCCTTAAACTGGACAGGCAGCTGGTTTCAATCCAGAAAAAGGGACTTGGTTATGATTACTGCCTGCTGGCCAGGACTGGATTCATGTTGCAAGACTCATACAGAAAGCCAAACTTTTCTAACTCTCAGGCACATTAAGAAAGATCCTCTTTCATCAAATTCCCGTAGGCAGGCTTGGGTGGGGAGTGTATCTCTTAAGCCTGTGTTCTTCCCCTCTGTTCCCTTATCTCCCTTCCCTGAGGCTTCCTGCGCATCCCTCACTGCGCGGTTCTTTTTGTAATATGGCAGGAGCTGAGTGACAATCAATCTCCTGCCCTTTTTGGCCGCTTCCCTTACAAAGATTGCAGAAGCTGTTACAGACATTAAGACTGAAAAGCGGCCATGAAGCATTTTTGCTGCCAGTCTGTGTTTGGTAGGAGGAGGATTTCCTTCAGTCAGAAGGTCCTTAAGTTGCCCCAGATATACGATGCGTGCTGGCAGGGATGGCATCTGGCTTTGTCAGCTCTGTTGAGGGGAACAAGCTCCGTATAGTAACCCTGTCATGCAGGAGTAAGGGAACATATTGCAATTTGTGCTGGTAAACCCTTTATGCTGTTGTGTGTTACTATTAAAGATATTGTGTCTGGCACTATGAAATGTTTTGGAAATGGTTTAGGGCATCTTAGCTCACTGTACCAGTCGCATCGTCTGCATGCCTTCACCAATAAATCCAGGTGCCTTACTAACCTGAAGTCTAGCTTAACAGGGCTGAAGAAATCCTCAAAAATAACATCATTCTCCTGCATATAAAATCATCTCACAGGTTTTTACATCTTATATTTTTCCAAGGCAGGAAGGAGGAGGAATTCTTTTTTCCTAGTGAGTAAGACTTCTGTTCCTATCAAGGAGTGAAATACTGCAGTGTAACAATTTAACAGGCAGAGAAATAGAAATTCTGCCATGAGCAAGGGGTTTTGGTGGAAAGGCAAAGGGATATTTCTCCAGATAGCTGCTTTACCTCTCCCTACTGGTTTGTGAATGGTTGTGAGCATGGGGCTAGGGTATCATGGATGGAGAGATTCTGGGTGACCTTATATATAGCTCTGCTCCTTGCCAGTATCCTTTGCCAGGTTACCAGGTTAGCTACTGCAGCTGTGTTGTCAGAAGACCTGGAGGTCAGTGTTAGGAACCTCACCCGAGGTCTGGAGCTGTGTCTGGAGACTTTTCTGTCTTCTTGTGTGC